>CM068879.1:13821752-14105584 GCA_035149815.1 Branchiostoma lanceolatum
TATACATAGTGATGTTTGTTTGTTTTCTTTCAAGATCACTCTGTTGTTTTTGTTGTTGTTGTGTGTTCCAGGGCATAAGTTCTGTGCTGTTTTATGTCGCCTGCGATCCCAGGTTTGTGGCGTGTGCGTGCGTTGTGTGTAGTCACTATTTCGACTGGAACGTGATTGCTATAGCTCTTTTGTGAGGATGTGGGTGGCCTTGAAAAAGGCCGGGGTTACGTTGAGCGGAGGCGGACTTGGATTTACTTGGAGCTGGTGTACTTGGTGACGGCCTTGGTGCCCTCGCTGACGGCGTGCTTGGCTAGCTCGCACAAGGCGGCGTTCTGCCCAACATCCACGCCGTGCTTCTGCCCAAGAAGACAGCAAGGCTACGTAATTTCCAGACGACACCGAATCATCGAAACCCGGCCCTTTTCAGGGCCACCCACATCCTCACGAAAGAACTGTATTCTCTTCACACTGAATCAATGCAGATGCACGAATGGATATACCCCCCCCCCTACACACACAGAGTATATGTGGAGACTAAGACAATTTAGTAGCAAAAGTAACTTTACATATGACATACTAGCCCGTCCAAGATATATGACAGACAATCAACGCAATATGGTATTCTCATCTTTCTGCATCTTACAAGTGTGTCGTTTAGTGCTAGCTGACATATGTGTATTTTATATGTGTGTGCCCGTTTTAACACTCTTTAATGTCAATAAAGTCAGTACAATGTCGGCTGAATCGATTCGCGTGTACATGTAGTAAAGGGGGGGGGGGGTGCGAGTTGTGGCTCAACAACGAAAGAACATTAAATTAATAAAGTCATCACATTGTCGGCTGAATTGATGTGCGTTTACAGGTATTTGGGGGGGGGGGTGATGTGCGAGTCGTGTGTAATTGTATGTCAGACGAAAGAACGTGCGTCTGTTTAAAGAAAGGTGAACGATATAGATCTTTCTGGGATATGTGGGTGGCCCTGAAAAGGGCCGGGGTTGTCGTTGATCTTGTTGCGATCCTCCTTAGGCTCGCTCCCCTCGGATACGGCGAGCGAGCTGGATGTCCTTGGGCATGATGGTGACGCGCTTGGCGTGGATGGCGCACAGGTTGGTGTCCTCGAAGAGACCGACCAGGTAGGCCTCGCTGGCTTCCTGCAGAGCCATGACCGCCGAGCTCTGGAAGCGCAGGTCGGTCTTGAAGTCTTGGGCGATCTCGCGCACCAGGCGCTGGAATGGCAGCTTGCGGATGAGCAGCTCGGTGGACTTCTGGTAGCGACGGATCTCTCTCAGGGCCACGGTGCCGGGCCTGTAGCGGTGAGGCTTCTTGACGCCGCCGGTAGCAGGAGCGCTCTTGCGCGCGGCCTTGGTTGCCAGTTGTTTCCTGGGGGCTTTGCCACCGGTGGACTTACGGGCGGTCTGCTTGGTACGTGCCATGTCGAAGGAACGGATGAACTTCGTCCACGCTCAAGTGCAAGACAATAAAAGTAGTCGGCGAGTGGTGGAGAGTGAATTTATAACACCCGCTAATCAGATGCCCGCAGATTACAATTGGCGGGCGCCCTGCCGTCTGATTGGTTCCCTGGCTGAAATCCGAGCTTGCGATTGGTCAGTTTTCGTGTCTCCAGAATCCGACTTTTGCAGCAAGCTCGGCACTTTTGGGGAATGATGCATGCGCTATAGAGTGGCAATGGGCTACATACACTCGGGCCTAGACATACAGTGGCAACCAGGCATTCGTCAATTTCATTGCTCAATAAACTTGTGGACTCGCAACACACATACAAGATCGTCATGAAATTAAACGTCTTCCGTCATCTTTATATAGCCTGCTTCGGCGAAATTCAGTCTGTCTGTGCGTGTATGCGTCCATTCACTCATTCTTTTGATAGTCTGCGTGTGTGTGTGTGGGGGGGGGGAGTCTTTTCATAGATATGTTTCTATCTTAACATTCATTTTCTTGTTCTTTTTCTTTGAGAGCATATGGTGTGTTGGAAAAGTGATAACTTTGATGTGATTGACATTGTTCTTTTGTTAAGATGTGGGTGGCCCTGAAAAGGGCCGGGGTTTTCAGAAACTTGGACGGTCGGATCTTCACTTCTTCTTGGGCTTGGACGCCTTCTTGGCAGGCGCTGCCTTTTTGGCGACCGGCTTCTTTTTCGGCGTCTTTTTGGCCGGTTTCTTGGCGGCTGGTTTCTTGGCCGGAGATTTCTTGGTCTTCTTGGCTGCCGGCTTCTTGGCCTTCTTCGGGGTGGTAGCCTTCTTGGCCGCGGGCTTTTTCGGCTTGGCGGTCTTGGGCTTGGTTGCCTTCTTGGCCGCGGGTTTCTTGACCGGCTTCTTGACGGCAGGTTTCTTGGCGGCCTTCTCGGCGGCTTTCTTGGCTGCTACGTTGATTTTGAAGGATCCCGAGGCCCCCGTACCTTTCACCTGAATGAGGGTGCCCTTGGCCACCATGACTCTCAGGGCGCGTTTGATGAAGGGTGCCTTCTTCTCCACGTCGAACTTGAAGTTGCCGGCGATGTATTTCTTGATGGCCACCAGGGAAGAACCTTTACGGTCCTTGAGCGCTTCCAGGGCCGCCGTAATCATGGCGGTGGTGGGCGGGTGAGCCGCAGGGGCCTTGGGCGCCCTGGGCTTCTTGGTGGACGATGCTGGAGTGGACATGATAGCTTGCTTTGTCTGCGATGGACGTGCAAATGAACCCGACATCTTGTCAAGCTGGCATGAAGTAACGATGGTGCGGACGTGGTCGGAAACGCCGTAGCGTGTCTGCGTCTTACTGTCCATCTCGGCGAAATTTGTGTTTCTTTTCTAACTTTATGGTTGAATTTCTCCATTCCCGGGTGTCAAAAATGATACTGGCTCGGTTTCCGTACAAGAGGACATGTCCACCTCACTAATTTGATGGAAGCCGCTGCTCACTAGCCCTCAGATATTGAGATATTTGCCATACTTTTCAGTAAGCGCGCCATGGACTCGACGGCTGATCGAGTTTGCACGCAGAGAAACGAGTGACCGCATATGAATTGATGAACACCAAGGCTTACGACGCGCCCGGACTTTCAGTTGACGCAGATATATCATATTTGAGCCAAGCAACTTTACTACGCACGCTTGAACGAACAGAGATCATATTAAAGCAACTTTGATACAAAACACACACTCTCAATTGCACCAAGATCTCTCCGACACACCAATCATATTCTTCACACACACAAAGTATACCAAGAAAATAAAACATATATCTATACTACGCTTCACACGCATTTCTTAGTATCCAACCGTACACACATCTTTACAGACATCAACAAGACTATCACTACAAAGAAAACGGGACCATAATAGTTCATTGTTGTGTGTTTGCATGACCGGCTTGGATTTTGTATTATGCTCGTTGTTCGAGTCAGGTGTGTACATGTGTTGTGAGAAGATACAGCTCTTTTGGGGAGATTTGGGTGGCCCTGAAAAGGGCCGGGGTTTGCTTGCTTTCGATGAGGAGAGTCAGATCCTTTAGCCGCCGAAGCCGTACAGTGTGCGGCCTTGGCGTTTCAGAGCGTAGACAACGTCCATGGCGGTCACCGTCTTGCGCTTGGCGTGCTCGGTGTAGGTCACCGCGTCGCGGATCACATTCTCCAGGAACACCTTCAGAACGCCTCGGGTCTCCTCGTAGATCAACCCGGAGATGCGCTTCACGCCGCCACGACGGGCAAGACGACGGATAGCCGGCTTGGTGATACCCTGGATGTTGTCGCGAAGAACCTTGCGGTGACGCTTAGCGCCTCCCTTTCCGAGCCCCTTGCCTCCTTTGCCGCGTCCAGACATGATGATTACGATATTCTTGTCGATACAGAACGAGAATGAATTGGCGGGCCTGACGGAGCCGGATTAATAACCGCCCTGCGGACCTGCGCGTAGTCCTGGCCGTCGCCATCACTAGCCAATGGGAAGCAAGCCACTAGCCAAGCAAGACAATGCTACGCGGAGGATTTGACACTGGCAAGACAAACATCTTGTCGGGAAAACACGAGACAGAACAAAATAAAATGAAATAAAGCAAAGAAAACGGATTGATTTGCCCGAAACACACACGCAGACACACAGACACACAGGCACACACAGACACACACAGACAGACAGACAGACACACACAGACACACACAGACACACACACACACACACACACACCGTTGTCGTCCAGAAGTTTGACTACACTTCTGAGACATTCCTTACTAGTATGTTTATGGCGTTTTGACGGGAAAAGGAACGCCGATCAACGGCCAATTCATTGTTCTACGTGTTCTAAGGAACGTCACAGACGACAGTTGTTCCAGAAGGCAAGGGACGCAAGCTTGTTGTTGCGTCACCTTTGTTTGGTGTAATAAGAACGTGTGCAGCCTTTTATTACGTCAAATTCACTTTCTTTGTTGTTTGTTTTCTTTCAAGATCACTCTGTTGTTTTTGTTGTTGTTGTGTGTTCCAGGGCATAAGTTCTGTGCTGTTTTATGTCGCCTGCGATCCCAGGTTTGTGGCGTGTGCGTGCGTTGTGTGTAGTCACTATTTCGACTGGAACGTGATTGCTATAGCTCTTTTGTGAGGATGTGGGTGGCCTTGAAAAAGGCCGGGGTTACGTTGAGCGGAGGCGGACTTGGATTTACTTGGAGCTGGTGTACTTGGTGACGGCCTTGGTGCCCTCGCTGACGGCGTGCTTGGCTAGCTCGCACAAGGCGGCGTTCTGCCCAACATCCACGCCGTGCTTCTGCCCAAGAAGACCAGCAAGGCTACGTAATTTCCAGACGACACCGAATCATCGAAACCCCGGCCCTTTTCAGGGCCACCCACATCCTCACGAAAGAACTGTATTCTCTTCACACTGAATCAATGCAGATGCACGAATGGATATACCCCCCCCCCTACACACACAGAGTATATGTGGAGACTAAGACAATTTAGTAGCAAAAGTAACTTTACATATGACATACTAGCCCGTCCAAGATATATGACAGACAATCAACGCAATATGGTATTCTCATCTTTCTGCATCTTACAAGTGTGTCGTTTAGTGCTAGCTGACATATGTGTATTTTATATGTGTGTGCCCGTTTTAACACTCTTTAATGTCAATAAAGTCAGTACAATGTCGGCTGAATCGATTCGCGTGTACATGTAGTAAAGGGGGGGGGGTGCGAGTTGTGGCTCAACAACGAAAGAACATTAAATTAATAAAGTCATCACATTGTCGGCTGAATTGATGTGCGTTTACAGGTATTTGGGGGGGGGGGGTGATGTGCGAGTCGTGTGTAATTGTATGTCAGACGAAAGAACGTGCGTCTGTTTAAAGAAAGGTGAACGATATAGATCTTTCTGGGATATGTGGGTGGCCCTGAAAAGGGCCGGGGTTGTCGTTGATCTTGTTGCGATCCTCCTTAGGCTCGCTCCCCTCGGATACGGCGAGCGAGCTGGATGTCCTTGGGCATGATGGTGACGCGCTTGGCGTGGATGGCGCACAGGTTGGTGTCCTCGAAGAGACCGACCAGGTAGGCCTCGCTGGCTTCCTGCAGAGCCATGACCGCCGAGCTCTGGAAGCGCAGGTCGGTCTTGAAGTCTTGGGCGATCTCGCGCACCAGGCGCTGGAATGGCAGCTTGCGGATGAGCAGCTCGGTGGACTTCTGGTAGCGACGGATCTCTCTCAGGGCCACGGTGCCGGGCCTGTAGCGGTGAGGCTTCTTGACGCCGCCGGTAGCAGGAGCGCTCTTGCGCGCGGCCTTGGTTGCCAGTTGTTTCCTGGGGGCTTTGCCACCGGTGGACTTACGGGCGGTCTGCTTGGTACGTGCCATGTCGAAGGAACGGATGAACTTCGTCCACGCTCAAGTGCAAGACAATAAAAGTAGTCGGCGAGTGGTGGAGAGTGAATTTATAACACCCGCTAATCAGATGCCCGCAGATTACAATTGGCGGGCGCCCTGCCGTCTGATTGGTTCCCTGGCTGAAATCCGAGCTTGCGATTGGTCAGTTTTCGTGTCTCCAGAATCCGACTTTTGCAGCAAGCTCGGCACTTTTGGGGAATGATGCATGCGCTATAGAGTGGCAATGGGCTACATACACTCGGGCCTAGACATACAGTGGCAACCAGGCATTCGTCAATTTCATTGCTCAATAAACTTGTGGACTCGCAACACACATACAAGATCGTCATGAAATTAAACGTCTTCCGTCATCTTTATATAGCCTGCTTCGGCGAAATTCAGTCTGTCTGTGCGTGTATGCGTCCATTCACTCATTCTTTTGATAGTCTGCGTGTGTGTGTGTGGGGGGGGGGAGTCTTTTCATAGATATGTTTCTATCTTAACATTCATTTTCTTGTTCTTTTTCTTTGAGAGCATATGGTGTGTTGGAAAAGTGATAACTTTGATGTGATTGACATTGTTCTTTTGTTAAGATGTGGGTGGCCCTGAAAAGGGCCGGGGTTTTCAGAAACTTGGACGGTCGGATCTTCACTTCTTCTTGGGCTTGGACGCCTTCTTGGCAGGCGCTGCCTTTTTGGCGACCGGCTTCTTTTTCGGCGTCTTTTTGGCCGGTTTCTTGGCGGCTGGTTTCTTGGCCGGAGATTTCTTGGTCTTCTTGGCTGCCGGCTTCTTGGCCTTCTTCGGGGTGGTAGCCTTCTTGGCCGCGGGCTTTTTCGGCTTGGCGGTCTTGGGCTTGGTTGCCTTCTTGGCCGCGGGTTTCTTGACCGGCTTCTTGACGGCAGGTTTCTTGGCGGCCTTCTCGGCGGCTTTCTTGGCTGCTACGTTGATTTTGAAGGATCCCGAGGCCCCCGTACCTTTCACCTGAATGAGGGTGCCCTTGGCCACCATGACTCTCAGGGCGCGTTTGATGAAGGGTGCCTTCTTCTCCACGTCGAACTTGAAGTTGCCGGCGATGTATTTCTTGATGGCCACCAGGGAAGAACCTTTACGGTCCTTGAGCGCTTCCAGGGCCGCCGTAATCATGGCGGTGGTGGGCGGGTGAGCCGCAGGGGCCTTGGGCGCCCTGGGCTTCTTGGTGGACGATGCTGGAGTGGACATGATAGCTTGCTTTGTCTGCGATGGACGTGCAAATGAACCCGACATCTTGTCAAGCTGGCATGAAGTAACGATGGTGCGGACGTGGTCGGAAACGCCGTAGCGTGTCTGCGTCTTACTGTCCATCTCGGCGAAATTTGTGTTTCTTTTCTAACTTTATGGTTGAATTTCTCCATTCCCGGGTGTCAAAAATGATACTGGCTCGGTTTCCGTACAAGAGGACATGTCCACCTCACTAATTTGATGGAAGCCGCTGCTCACTAGCCCTCAGATATTGAGATATTTGCCATACTTTTCAGTAAGCGCGCCATGGACTCGACGGCTGATCGAGTTTGCACGCAGAGAAACGAGTGACCGCATATGAATTGATGAACACCAAGGCTTACGACGCGCCCGGACTTTCAGTTGACGCAGATATATCATATTTGAGCCAAGCAACTTTACTACGCACGCTTGAACGAACAGAGATCATATTAAAGCAACTTTGATACAAAACACACACTCTCAATTGCACCAAGATCTCTCCGACACACCAATCATATTCTTCACACACACAAAGTATACCAAGAAAATAAAACATATATCTATACTACGCTTCACACGCATTTCTTAGTATCCAACCGTACACACATCTTTACAGACATCAACAAGACTATCACTACAAAGAAAACGGGACCATAATAGTTCATTGTTGTGTGTTTGCATGACCGGCTTGGATTTTGTATTATGCTCGTTGTTCGAGTCAGGTGTGTACATGTGTTGTGAGAAGATACAGCTCTTTTGGGGAGATTTGGGTGGCCCTGAAAAGGGCCGGGGTTTGCTTGCTTTCGATGAGGAGAGTCAGATCCTTTAGCCGCCGAAGCCGTACAGTGTGCGGCCTTGGCGTTTCAGAGCGTAGACAACGTCCATGGCGGTCACCGTCTTGCGCTTGGCGTGCTCGGTGTAGGTCACCGCGTCGCGGATCACATTCTCCAGGAACACCTTCAGAACGCCTCGGGTCTCCTCGTAGATCAACCCGGAGATGCGCTTCACGCCGCCACGACGGGCAAGACGACGGATAGCCGGCTTGGTGATACCCTGGATGTTGTCGCGAAGAACCTTGCGGTGACGCTTAGCGCCTCCCTTTCCGAGCCCCTTGCCTCCTTTGCCGCGTCCAGACATGATGATTACGATATTCTTGTCGATACAGAACGAGAATGAATTGGCGGGCCTGACGGAGCCGGATTAATAACCGCCCTGCGGACCTGCGCGTAGTCCTGGCCGTCGCCATCACTAGCCAATGGGAAGCAAGCCACTAGCCAAGCAAGACAATGCTACGCGGAGGATTTGACACTGGCAAGACAAACATCTTGTCGGGAAAACACGAGACAGAACAAAATAAAATGAAATAAAGCAAAGAAAACGGATTGATTTGCCCGAAACACACACGCAGACACACAGACACACAGGCACACACAGACACACACAGACAGACAGACAGACACACACAGACACACACAGACACACACACACACACACACACACCGTTGTCGTCCAGAAGTTTGACTACACTTCTGAGACATTCCTTACTAGTATGTTTATGGCGTTTTGACGGGAAAAGGAACGCCGATCAACGGCCAATTCATTGTTCTACGTGTTCTAAGGAACGTCACAGACGACAGTTGTTCCAGAAGGCAAGGGACGCAAGCTTGTTGTTGCGTCACCTTTGTTTGGTGTAATAAGAA
This sequence comes from Branchiostoma lanceolatum, assembly GCA_035149815.1. Lineage (NCBI taxonomy): Eukaryota > Metazoa > Chordata > Leptocardii > Amphioxiformes > Branchiostomatidae > Branchiostoma > Branchiostoma lanceolatum. The sequence goes on from CM068879.1 coordinate 13,830,522, forward strand.
CGTGTGCAGCCTTTTATTACGTCAAATTCACTTTCTTTGTTGTTTGTTTTCTTTCAAGATCACTCTGTTGTTTTTGTTGTTGTTGTGTGTTCCAGGGCATAAGTTCTGTGCTGTTTTATGTCGCCTGCGATCCCAGGTTTGTGGCGTGTGCGTGCGTTGTGTGTAGTCACTATTTCGACTGGAACGTGATTGCTATAGCTCTTTTGTGAGGATGTGGGTGGCCTTGAAAAAGGCCGGGGTTACGTTGAGCGGAGGCGGACTTGGATTTACTTGGAGCTGGTGTACTTGGTGACGGCCTTGGTGCCCTCGCTGACGGCGTGCTTGGCTAGCTCGCACAAGGCGGCGTTCTGCCCAACATCCACGCCGTGCTTCTGCCCAAGAAGACCAGCAAGGCTACGTAATTTCCAGACGACACCGAATCATCGAAACCCCGGCCCTTTTCAGGGCCACCCACATCCTCACGAAAGAACTGTATTCTCTTCACACTGAATCAATGCAGATGCACGAATGGATATACCCCCCCCCCTACACACACAGAGTATATGTGGAGACTAAGACAATTTAGTAGCAAAAGTAACTTTACATATGACATACTAGCCCGTCCAAGATATATGACAGACAATCAACGCAATATGGTATTCTCATCTTTCTGCATCTTACAAGTGTGTCGTTTAGTGCTAGCTGACATATGTGTATTTTATATGTGTGTGCCCGTTTTAACACTCTTTAATGTCAATAAAGTCAGTACAATGTCGGCTGAATCGATTCGCGTGTACATGTAGTAAAGGGGGGGGGGGTGCGAGTTGTGGCTCAACAACGAAAGAACATTAAATTAATAAAGTCATCACATTGTCGGCTGAATTGATGTGCGTTTACAGGTATTTGGGGGGGGGGGTGATGTGCGAGTCGTGTGTAATTGTATGTCAGACGAAAGAACGTGCGTCTGTTTAAAGAAAGGTGAACGATATAGATCTTTCTGGGATATGTGGGTGGCCCTGAAAAGGGCCGGGGTTGTCGTTGATCTTGTTGCGATCCTCCTTAGGCTCGCTCCCCTCGGATACGGCGAGCGAGCTGGATGTCCTTGGGCATGATGGTGACGCGCTTGGCGTGGATGGCGCACAGGTTGGTGTCCTCGAAGAGACCGACCAGGTAGGCCTCGCTGGCTTCCTGCAGAGCCATGACCGCCGAGCTCTGGAAGCGCAGGTCGGTCTTGAAGTCTTGGGCGATCTCGCGCACCAGGCGCTGGAATGGCAGCTTGCGGATGAGCAGCTCGGTGGACTTCTGGTAGCGACGGATCTCTCTCAGGGCCACGGTGCCGGGCCTGTAGCGGTGAGGCTTCTTGACGCCGCCGGTAGCAGGAGCGCTCTTGCGCGCGGCCTTGGTTGCCAGTTGTTTCCTGGGGGCTTTGCCACCGGTGGACTTACGGGCGGTCTGCTTGGTACGTGCCATGTCGAAGGAACGGATGAACTTCGTCCACGCTCAAGTGCAAGACAATAAAAGTAGTCGGCGAGTGGTGGAGAGTGAATTTATAACACCCGCTAATCAGATGCCCGCAGATTACAATTGGCGGGCGCCCTGCCGTCTGATTGGTTCCCTGGCTGAAATCCGAGCTTGCGATTGGTCAGTTTTCGTGTCTCCAGAATCCGACTTTTGCAGCAAGCTCGGCACTTTTGGGGAATGATGCATGCGCTATAGAGTGGCAATGGGCTACATACACTCGGGCCTAGACATACAGTGGCAACCAGGCATTCGTCAATTTCATTGCTCAATAAACTTGTGGACTCGCAACACACATACAAGATCGTCATGAAATTAAACGTCTTCCGTCATCTTTATATAGCCTGCTTCGGCGAAATTCAGTCTGTCTGTGCGTGTATGCGTCCATTCACTCATTCTTTTGATAGTCTGCGTGTGTGTGTGTGGGGGGGGGGAGTCTTTTCATAGATATGTTTCTATCTTAACATTCATTTTCTTGTTCTTTTTCTTTGAGAGCATATGGTGTGTTGGAAAAGTGATAACTTTGATGTGATTGACATTGTTCTTTTGTTAAGATGTGGGTGGCCCTGAAAAGGGCCGGGGTTTTCAGAAACTTGGACGGTCGGATCTTCACTTCTTCTTGGGCTTGGACGCCTTCTTGGCAGGCGCTGCCTTTTTGGCGACCGGCTTCTTTTTCGGCGTCTTTTTGGCCGGTTTCTTGGCGGCTGGTTTCTTGGCCGGAGATTTCTTGGTCTTCTTGGCTGCCGGCTTCTTGGCCTTCTTCGGGGTGGTAGCCTTCTTGGCCGCGGGCTTTTTCGGCTTGGCGGTCTTGGGCTTGGTTGCCTTCTTGGCCGCGGGTTTCTTGACCGGCTTCTTGACGGCAGGTTTCTTGGCGGCCTTCTCGGCGGCTTTCTTGGCTGCTACGTTGATTTTGAAGGATCCCGAGGCCCCCGTACCTTTCACCTGAATGAGGGTGCCCTTGGCCACCATGACTCTCAGGGCGCGTTTGATGAAGGGTGCCTTCTTCTCCACGTCGAACTTGAAGTTGCCGGCGATGTATTTCTTGATGGCCACCAGGGAAGAACCTTTACGGTCCTTGAGCGCTTCCAGGGCCGCCGTAATCATGGCGGTGGTGGGCGGGTGAGCCGCAGGGGCCTTGGGCGCCCTGGGCTTCTTGGTGGACGATGCTGGAGTGGACATGATAGCTTGCTTTGTCTGCGATGGACGTGCAAATGACCCCGACATCTTGTCAAGCTGGCATGAAGTAACGATGGTGCGGACGTGGTCGGAAACGCCGTAGCGTGTCTGCGTCTTACTGTCCATCTCGGCGAAATTTGTGTTTCTTTTCTAACTTTATGGTTGAATTTCTCCATTCCCGGGTGTCAAAAATGATACTGGCTCGGTTTCCGTACAAGAGGACATGTCCACCTCACTAATTTGATGGAAGCCGCTGCTCACTAGCCCTCAGATATTGAGATATTTGCCATACTTTTCAGTAAGCGCGCCATGGACTCGACGGCTGATCGAGTTTGCACGCAGAGAAACGAGTGACCGCATATGAATTGATGAACACCAAGGCTTACGACGCGCCCGGACTTTCAGTTGACGCAGATATATCATATTTGAGCCAAGCAACTTTACTACGCACGCTTGAACGAACAGAGATCATATTAAAGCAACTTTGATACAAAACACACACTCTCAATTGCACCAAGATCTCTCCGACACACCAATCATATTCTTCACACACACAAAGTATACCAAGAAAATAAAACATATATCTATACTACGCTTCACACGCATTTCTTAGTATCCAACCGTACACACATCTTTACAGACATCAACAAGACTATCACTACAAAGAAAACGGGACCATAATAGTTCATTGTTGTGTGTTTGCATGACCGGCTTGGATTTTGTATTATGCTCGTTGTTCGAGTCAGGTGTGTACATGTGTTGTGAGAAGATACAGCTCTTTTGGGGAGATTTGGGTGGCCCTGAAAAGGGCCGGGGTTTGCTTGCTTTCGATGAGGAGAGTCAGATCCTTTAGCCGCCGAAGCCGTACAGTGTGCGGCCTTGGCGTTTCAGAGCGTAGACAACGTCCATGGCGGTCACCGTCTTGCGCTTGGCGTGCTCGGTGTAGGTCACCGCGTCGCGGATCACATTCTCCAGGAACACCTTCAGAACGCCTCGGGTCTCCTCGTAGATCAACCCGGAGATGCGCTTCACGCCGCCACGACGGGCAAGACGACGGATAGCCGGCTTGGTGATACCCTGGATGTTGTCGCGAAGAACCTTGCGGTGACGCTTAGCGCCTCCCTTTCCGAGCCCCTTGCCTCCTTTGCCGCGTCCAGACATGATGATTACGATATTCTTGTCGATACAGAACGAGAATGAATTGGCGGGCCTGACGGAGCCGGATTAATAACCGCCCTGCGGACCTGCGCGTAGTCCTGGCCGTCGCCATCACTAGCCAATGGGAAGCAAGCCACTAGCCAAGCAAGACAATGCTACGCGGAGGATTTGACACTGGCAAGACAAACATCTTGTCGGGAAAACACGAGACAGAACAAAATAAAATGAAATAAAGCAAAGAAAACGGATTGATTTGCCCGAAACACACACGCAGACACACAGACACACAGGCACACACAGACACACACAGACAGACAGACAGACACACACAGACACACACAGACACACACACACACACACACACACCGTTGTCGTCCAGAAGTTTGACTACACTTCTGAGACATTCCTTACTAGTATGTTTATGGCGTTTTGACGGGAAAAGGAACGCCGATCAACGGCCAATTCATTGTTCTACGTGTTCTAAGGAACGTCACAGACGACAGTTGTTCCAGAAGGCAAGGGACGCAAGCTTGTTGTTGCGTCACCTTTGTTTGGTGTAATAAGAACGTGTGCAGCCTTTTATTACGTCAAATTCACTTTCTTTGTTGTTTGTTTTCTTTCAAGATCACTCTGTTGTTTTTGTTGTTGTTGTGTGTTCCAGGGCATAAGTTCTGTGCTGTTTTATGTCGCCTGCGATCCCAGGTTTGTGGCGTGTGCGTGCGTTGTGTGTAGTCACTATTTCGACTGGAACGTGATTGCTATAGCTCTTTTGTGAGGATGTGGGTGGCCTTGAAAAAGGCCGGGGTTACGTTGAGCGGAGGCGGACTTGGATTTACTTGGAGCTGGTGTACTTGGTGACGGCCTTGGTGCCCTCGCTGACGGCGTGCTTGGCTAGCTCGCACAAGGCGGCGTTCTGCCCAACATCCACGCCGTGCTTCTGCCCAAGAAGACCAGCAAGGCTACGTAATTTCCAGACGACACCGAATCATCGAAACCCCGGCCCTTTTCAGGGCCACCCACATCCTCACGAAAGAACTGTATTCTCTTCACACTGAATCAATGCAGATGCACGAATGGATATACCCCCCCCCCTACACACACAGAGTATATGTGGAGACTAAGACAATTTAGTAGCAAAAGTAACTTTACATATGACATACTAGCCCGTCCAAGATATATGACAGACAATCAACGCAATATGGTATTCTCATCTTTCTGCATCTTACAAGTGTGTCGTTTAGTGCTAGCTGACATATGTGTATTTTATATGTGTGTGCCCGTTTTAACACTCTTTAATGTCAATAAAGTCAGTACAATGTCGGCTGAATCGATTCGCGTGTACATGTAGTAAAGGGGGGGGGGGGTGCGAGTTGTGGCTCAACAACGAAAGAACATTAAATTAATAAAGTCATCACATTGTCGGCTGAATTGATGTGCGTTTACAGGTATTTGGGGGGGGGGGTGATGTGCGAGTCGTGTGTAATTGTATGTCAGACGAAAGAACGTGCGTCTGTTTAAAGAAAGGTGAACGATATAGATCTTTCTGGGATATGTGGGTGGCCCTGAAAAGGGCCGGGGTTGTCGTTGATCTTGTTGCGATCCTCCTTAGGCTCGCTCCCCTCGGATACGGCGAGCGAGCTGGATGTCCTTGGGCATGATGGTGACGCGCTTGGCGTGGATGGCGCACAGGTTGGTGTCCTCGAAGAGACCGACCAGGTAGGCCTCGCTGGCTTCCTGCAGAGCCATGACCGCCGAGCTCTGGAAGCGCAGGTCGGTCTTGAAGTCTTGGGCGATCTCGCGCACCAGGCGCTGGAATGGCAGCTTGCGGATGAGCAGCTCGGTGGACTTCTGGTAGCGACGGATCTCTCTCAGGGCCACGGTGCCGGGCCTGTAGCGGTGAGGCTTCTTGACGCCGCCGGTAGCAGGAGCGCTCTTGCGCGCGGCCTTGGTTGCCAGTTGTTTCCTGGGGGCTTTGCCACCGGTGGACTTACGGGCGGTCTGCTTGGTACGTGCCATGTCGAAGGAACGGATGAACTTCGTCCACGCTCAAGTGCAAGACAATAAAAGTAGTCGGCGAGTGGTGGAGAGTGAATTTATAACACCCGCTAATCAGATGCCCGCAGATTACAATTGGCGGGCGCCCTGCCGTCTGATTGGTTCCCTGGCTGAAATCCGAGCTTGCGATTGGTCAGTTTTCGTGTCTCCAGAATCCGACTTTTGCAGCAAGCTCGGCACTTTTGGGGAATGATGCATGCGCTATAGAGTGGCAATGGGCTACATACACTCGGGCCTAGACATACAGTGGCAACCAGGCATTCGTCAATTTCATTGCTCAATAAACTTGTGGACTCGCAACACACATACAAGATCGTCATGAAATTAAACGTCTTCCGTCATCTTTATATAGCCTGCTTCGGCGAAATTCAGTCTGTCTGTGCGTGTATGCGTCCATTCACTCATTCTTTTGATAGTCTGCGTGTGTGTGTGTGGGGGGGGGAGTCTTTTCATAGATATGTTTCTATCTTAACATTCATTTTCTTGTTCTTTTTCTTTGAGAGCATATGGTGTGTTGGAAAAGTGATAACTTTGATGTGATTGACATTGTTCTTTTGTTAAGATGTGGGTGGCCCTGAAAAGGGCCGGGGTTTTCAGAAACTTGGACGGTCGGATCTTCACTTCTTCTTGGGCTTGGACGCCTTCTTGGCAGGCGCTGCCTTTTTGGCGACCGGCTTCTTTTTCGGCGTCTTTTTGGCCGGTTTCTTGGCGGCTGGTTTCTTGGCCGGAGATTTCTTGGTCTTCTTGGCTGCCGGCTTCTTGGCCTTCTTCGGGGTGGTAGCCTTCTTGGCCGCGGGCTTTTTCGGCTTGGCGGTCTTGGGCTTGGTTGCCTTCTTGGCCGCGGGTTTCTTGACCGGCTTCTTGACGGCAGGTTTCTTGGCGGCCTTCTCGGCGGCTTTCTTGGCTGCTACGTTGATTTTGAAGGATCCCGAGGCCCCCGTACCTTTCACCTGAATGAGGGTGCCCTTGGCCACCATGACTCTCAGGGCGCGTTTGATGAAGGGTGCCTTCTTCTCCACGTCGAACTTGAAGTTGCCGGCGATGTATTTCTTGATGGCCACCAGGGAAGAACCTTTACGGTCCTTGAGCGCTTCCAGGGCCGCCGTAATCATGGCGGTGGTGGGCGGGTGAGCCGCAGGGGCCTTGGGCGCCCTGGGCTTCTTGGTGGACGATGCTGGAGTGGACATGATAGCTTGCTTTGTCTGCGATGGACGTGCAAATGAACCCGACATCTTGTCAAGCTGGCATGAAGTAACGATGGTGCGGACGTGGTCGGAAACGCCGTAGCGTGTCTGCGTCTTACTGTCCATCTCGGCGAAATTTGTGTTTCTTTTCTAACTTTATGGTTGAATTTCTCCATTCCCGGGTGTCAAAAATGATACTGGCTCGGTTTCCGTACAAGAGGACATGTCCACCTCACTAATTTGATGGAAGCCGCTGCTCACTAGCCCTCAGATATTGAGATATTTGCCATACTTTTCAGTAAGCGCGCCATGGACTCGACGGCTGATCGAGTTTGCACGCAGAGAAACGAGTGACCGCATATGAATTGATGAACACCAAGGCTTACGACGCGCCCGGACTTTCAGTTGACGCAGATATATCATATTTGAGCCAAGCAACTTTACTACGCACGCTTGAACGAACAGAGATCATATTAAAGCAACTTTGATACAAAACACACACTCTCAATTGCACCAAGATCTCTCCGACACACCAATCATATTCTTCACACACACAAAGTATACCAAGAAAATAAAACATATATCTATACTACGCTTCACACGCATTTCTTAGTATCCAACCGTACACACATCTTTACAGACATCAACAAGACTATCACTACAAAGAAAACGGTACCATAATAGTTCATTGTTGTGTGTTTGCATGACCGGCTTGGATTTTGTATTATGCTCGTTGTTCGAGTCAGGTGTGTACATGTGTTGTGAGAAGATACAGCTCTTTTGGGGAGATTTGGGTGGCCCTGAAAAGGGCCGGGGTTTGCTTGCTTTCGATGAGGAGAGTCAGATCCTTTAGCCGCCGAAGCCGTACAGTGTGCGGCCTTGGCGTTTCAGAGCGTAGACAACGTCCATGGCGGTCACCGTCTTGCGCTTGGCGTGCTCGGTGTAGGTCACCGCGTCGCGGATCACATTCTCCAGGAACACCTTCAGAACGCCTCGGGTCTCCTCGTAGATCAACCCGGAGATGCGCTTCACGCCGCCACGACGGGCAAGACGACGGATAGCCGGCTTGGTGATACCCTGGATGTTGTCGCGAAGAACCTTGCGGTGACGCTTAGCGCCTCCCTTTCCGAGCCCCTTGCCTCCTTTGCCGCGTCCAGACATGATGATTACGATATTCTTGTCGATACAGAACGAGAATGAATTGGCGGGCCTGACGGAGCCGGATTAATAACCGCCCTGCGGACCTGCGCGTAGTCCTGGCCGTCGCCATCACTAGCCAATGGGAAGCAAGCCACTAGCCAAGCAAGACAATGCTACGCGGAGGATTTGACACTGGCAAGACAAACATCTTGTCGGGAAAACACGAGACAGAACAAAATAAAATGAAATAAAGCAAAGAAAACGGATTGATTTGCCCGAAACACACACGCAGACACACAGACACACAGGCACACACAGACACACACAGACAGACAGACAGACACACACAGACACACACAGACACACACACACACACACACACACCGTTGTCGTCCAGAAGTTTGACTACACTTCTGAGACATTCCTTACTAGTATGTTTATGGCGTTTTGACGGGAAAAGGAACGCCGATCAACGGCCAATTCATTGTTCTACGTGTTCTAAGGAACGTCACAGACGACAGTTGTTCCAGAAGGCAAGGGACGCAAGCTTGTTGTTGCGTCACCTTTGTTTGGTGTAATAAGAACGTGTGCAGCCTTTTATTACGTCAAATTCACTTTCTTTGTTGTTTGTTTTCTTTCAAGATCACTCTGTTGTTTTTGTTGTTGTTGTGTGTTCCAGGGCATAAGTTCTGTGCTGTTTTATGTCGCCTGCGATCCCAGGTTTGTGGCGTGTGCGTGCGTTGTGTGTAGTCACTATTTCGACTGGAACGTGATTGCTATAGCTCTTTTGTGAGGATGTGGGTGGCCTTGAAAAAGGCCGGGGTTACGTTGAGCGGAGGCGGACTTGGATTTACTTGGAGCTGGTGTACTTGGTGACGGCCTTGGTGCCCTCGCTGACGGCGTGCTTGGCTAGCTCGCACAAGGCGGCGTTCTGCCCAACATCCACGCCGTGCTTCTGCCCAAGAAGACCAGCAAGGCTACGTAATTTCCAGACGACACCGAATCATCGAAACCCCGGCCCTTTTCAGGGCCACCCACATCCTCACGAAAGAACTGTATTCTCTTCACACTGAATCAATGCAGATGCACGAATGGATATACCCCCCCCCTACACACACAGAGTATATGTGGAGACTAAGACAATTTAGTAGCAAAAGTAACTTTACATATGACATACTAGCCCGTCCAAGATATATGACAGACAATCAACGCAATATGGTATTCTCATCTTTCTGCATCTTACAAGTGTGTCGTTTAGTGCTAGCTGACATATGTGTATTTTATATGTGTGTGCCCGTTTTAACACTCTTTAATGTCAATAAAGTCAGTACAATGTCGGCTGAATCGATTCGCGTGTACATGTAGTAAAGGGGGGGGGGGTGCGAGTTGTGGCTCAACAACGAAAGAACATTAAATTAATAAAGTCATCACACTGTCGGCTGAATTGATGTGCGTTTACAGGTATTTGGGGGGGGGGGGTGATGTGCGAGTCGTGTGTAATTGTATGTCAGACGAAAGAACGTGCGTCTGTTTAAAGAAAGGTGAACGATATAGATCTTTCTGGGATATGTGGGTGGCCCTGAAAAGGGCCGGGGTTGTCGTTGATCTTGTTGCGATCCTCCTTAGGCTCGCTCCCCTCGGATACGGCGAGCGAGCTGGATGTCCTTGGGCATGATGGTGACGCGCTTGGCGTGGATGGCGCACAGGTTGGTGTCCTCGAAGAGACCGACCAGGTAGGCCTCGCTGGCTTCCTGCAGAGCCATGACCGCCGAGCTCTGGAAGCGCAGGTCGGTCTTGAAGTCTTGGGCGATCTCGCGCACCAGGCGCTGGAATGGCAGCTTGCGGATGAGCAGCTCGGTGGACTTCTGGTAGCGACGGATCTCTCTCAGGGCCACGGTGCCGGGCCTGTAGCGGTGAGGCTTCTTGACGCCGCCGGTAGCAGGAGCGCTCTTGCGCGCGGCCTTGGTTGCCAGTTGTTTCCTGGGGGCTTTGCCACCGGTGGACTTACGGGCGGTCTGCTTGGTACGTGCCATGTCGAAGGAACGGATGAACTTCGTCCACGCTCAAGTGCAAGACAATAAAAGTAGTCGGCGAGTGGTGGAGAGTGAATTTATAACACCCGCTAATCAGATGCCCGCAGATTACAATTGGCGGGCGCCCTGCCGTCTGAATGGTTCCCTGGCTGAAATCCGAGCTTGCGATTGGTCAGTTTTCGTGTCTCCAGAATCCGACTTTTGCAGCAAGCTCGGCACTTTTGGGGAATGATGCATGCGCTATAGAGTGGCAATGGGCTACATACACTCGGGCCTAGACATACAGTGGCAACCAGGCATTCGTCAATTTCATTGCTCAATAAACTTGTGGACTCGCAACACACATACAAGATCGTCATGAAATTAAACGTCTTCCGTCATCTTTATATAGCCTGCTTCGGCGAAATTCAGTCTGTCTGTGCGTGTATGCGTCCATTCACTCATTCTTTTGATAGTCTGCGTGTGTGTGTGTGGGGGGGGGGGAGTCTTTTCATAGATATGTTTCTATCTTAACATTCATTTTCTTGTTCTTTTTCTTTGAGAGCATATGGTGTGTTGGAAAAGTGATAACTTTGATGTGATTGACATTGTTCTTTTGTTAAGATGTGGGTGGCCCTGAAAAGGGCCGGGGTTTTCAGAAACTTGGACGGTCGGATCTTCACTTCTTCTTGGGCTTGGACGCCTTCTTGGCAGGCGCTGCCTTTTTGGCGACCGGCTTCTTTTTCGGCGTCTTTTTGGCCGGTTTCTTGGCGGCTGGTTTCTTGGCCGGAGATTTCTTGGTCTTCTTGGCTGCCGGCTTCTTGGCCTTCTTCGGGGTGGTAGCCTTCTTGGCCGCGGGCTTTTTCGGCTTGGCGGTCTTGGGCTTGGTTGCCTTCTTGGCCGCGGGTTTCTTGACCGGCTTCTTGACGGCAGGTTTCTTGGCGGCCTTCTCGGCGGCTTTCTTGGCTGCTACGTTGATTTTGAAGGATCCCGAGGCCCCCGTACCTTTCACCTGAATGAGGGTGCCCTTGGACACCATGACTCTCAGGGCGCGTTTGATGAAGGGTGCCTTCTTCTCCACGTCGAACTTGAAGTTGCCGGCGATGTATTTCTTGATGGCCACCAGGGAAGAACCTTTACGGTCCTTGAGCGCTTCCAGGGCCGCCGTAATCATGGCGGTGGTGGGCGGGTGAGCCGCAGGGGCCTTGGGCGCCCTGGGCTTCTTGGTGGACGATGCTGGAGTGGACATGATAGCTTGCTTTGTCTGCGATGGACGTGCAAATGAACCCGACATCTTGTCAAGCTGGCATGAAGTAACGATGGTGCGGACGTGGTCGGAAACGCCGTAGCGTGTCTGCGTCTTACTGTCCATCTCGGCGAAATTTGTGTTTCTTTTCTAACTTTATGGTTGAATTTCTCCATTCCCGGGTGTCAAAAATGATACTGGCTCGGTTTCCGTACAAGAGGACATGTCCACCTCACTAATTTGATGGAAGCCGCTGCTCACTAGCCCTCAGATATTGAGATATTTGCCATACTTTTCAGTAAGCGCGCCATGGACTCGACGGCTGATCGAGTTTGCACGCAGAGAAACGAGTGACCGCATATGAATTGATGAACACCAAGGCTTACGACGCGCCCGGACTTTCAGTTGACGCAGATATATCATATTTGAGCCAAGCAACTTTACTACGCACGCTTGAACGAACAGAGATCATATTAAAGCAACTTTGATACAAAACACACACTCTCAATTGCACCAAGATCTCTCCGACACACCAATCATATTCTTCACACACACAAAGTATACCAAGAAAATAAAACATATATCTATACTACGCTTCACACGCATTTCTTAGTATCCAACCGTACACACATCTTTACAGACATCAACAAGACTATCACTACAAAGAAAACGGGACCATAATAGTTCATTGTTGTGTGTTTGCATGACCGGCTTGGATTTTGTATTATGCTCGTTGTTCGAGTCAGGTGTGTACATGTGTTGTGAGAAGATACAGCTCTTTTGGGGAGATTTGGGTGGCCCTGAAAAGGGCCGGGGTTTGCTTGCTTTCGATGAGGAGAGTCAGATCCTTTAGCCGCCGAAGCCGTACAGTGTGCGGCCTTGGCGTTTCAGAGCGTAGACAACGTCCATGGCGGTCACCGTCTTGCGCTTGGCGTGCTCGGTGTAGGTCACCGCGTCGCGGATCACATTCTCCAGGAACACCTTCAGAACGCCTCGGGTCTCCTCGTAGATCAACCCGGAGATGCGCTTCACGCCGCCACGACGGGCAAGACGACGGATAGCCGGCTTGGTGATACCCTGGATGTTGTCGCGAAGAACCTTGCGGTGACGCTTAGCGCCTCCCTTTCCGAGCCCCTTGCCTCCTTTGCCGCGTCCAGACATGATGATTACGATATTCTTGTCGATACAGAACGAGAATGAATTGGCGGGCCTGACGGAGCCGGATTAATAACCGCCCTGCGGACCTGCGCGTAGTCCTGGCCGTCGCCATCACTAGCCAATGGGAAGCAAGCCACTAGCCAAGCAAGACAATGCTACGCGGAGGATTTGACACTGGCAAGACAAACATCTTGTCGGGAAAACACGAGACAGAACAAAATAAAATGAAATAAAGCAAAGAAAACGGATTGATTTGCCCGAAACACACACGCAGACACACAGACACACAGGCACACACAGACACACACAGACAGACAGACAGACACACACAGACACACACACACACACACACACACCGTTGTCGTCCAGAAGTTTGACTACACTTCTGAGACATTCCTTACTAGTATGTTTATGGCGTTTTGACGGGAAAAGGAACGCCGATCAACGGCCAATTCATTGTTCTACGTGTTCTAAGGAACGTCACAGACGACAGTTGTTCCAGAAGGCAAGGGACGCAAGCTTGTTGTTGCGTCACCTTTGTTTGGTGTAATAAGAACGTGTGCAGCCTTTTATTACGTCAAATTCACTTTCTTTGTTGTTTGTTTTCTTTCAAGATCACTCTGTTGTTTTTGTTGTTGTTGTGTGTTCCAGGGCATAAGTTCTGTGCTGTTTTATGTCGCCTGCGATCCCAGGTTTGTGGCGTGTGCGTGCGTTGTGTGTAGTCACTATTTCGACTGGAACGTGATTGCTATAGCTCTTTTGTGAGGATGTGGGTGGCCTTGAAAAAGGCCGGGGTTACGTTGAGCGGAGGCGGACTTGGATTTACTTGGAGCTGGTGTACTTGGTGACGGCCTTGGTGCCCTCGCTGACGGCGTGCTTGGCTAGCTCGCCTGGCAGCAGGAGTCGCACGGCGGTCTGGATCTCGCGGCTGCTGATGGTGGAGCGCTTGTTGTAGTGAGCCAGTCGAGAAGCTTCGGCAGCGATTCGCTCGAAGATGTCGTTGACGAAGGAGTTCATGATGCCCATGGCCTTGCTGGAGACGCCGGTGTCGGGGTGCACCTGCTTGAGCACCTTGTAGATGTAGACGCCGAAGGTCTCCCTTCTCTTTCTCCTCCTTCCACGCTTCTTGTCTCCTGTAGGCCTGGCCTTGCCGGCTTTCTTGGCGGCTTTTCCACTTGGCGGCATGACGACGTTCTTGGCGTATTGGATAGCAAATAATATAATCGCACTTGTCTCGGCTTGGGCTTTATATGGGAGAACAATGCAAATTTTGGGATTGTCTAGTCCAAGAAGGCGCGGACGTGGTAGAACTTCTCCCCGCGATCGAGCTCTCTCTATTGGTTCGCCGTCGGAAGCCGTGAATCCAGCGGCGGGGTATAAATTGTTTGGTCAGGTGATAATGCCTCTTCATTCTGTCATTCTTTTTGCCGCTTGACGCAAATCAATCGACTACTACAAGATGTCTGGACGTGGCAAAGGTGGCAAGGCACGCGCAAAGGCCAAGAGCCGTTCTTCCCGTGCGGGTCTCCAGTTCCCGGTCGGTCGGGTGCATCGCTTCCTGCGCAAGGGAAACTACGCCCAGCGCGTGGGTGCCGGCGCACCGGTGTACCTGGCAGCCGTGTTGGAGTACCTGACGGCCGAGATCCTGGAGCTGGCCGGTAACGCTGCCCGTGACAACAAGAAGACCAGGATCATCCCCCGTCACCTTCAACTGGCCGTCCGAAACGACGAAGAGTTGAACAAACTGCTGGGCGGCGTGACCATCGCACAAGGCGGCGTTCTGCCCAACATCCACGCCGTGCTTCTGCCCAAGAAGACCAGCAAGGCTACGTAATTTCCAGACGACACCGAATCATCGAAACCCCGGCCCTTTTCAGGGCCACCCACATCCTCACGAAAGAACTGTATTCTCTTCACACTGAATCAATGCAGATGCACGAATGGATATACCCCCCCCCCCTACACACACAGAGTATATGTGGAGACTAAGACAATTTAGTAGCAAAAGTAACTTTACATATGACATACTAGCCCGTCCAAGATATATGACAGACAATCAACGCAATATGGTATTCTCATCTTTCTGCATCTTACAAGTGTGTCGTTTAGTGCTAGCTGACATATGTGTATTTTATATGTGTGTGCCCGTTTTAACACTCTTTAATGTCAATAAAGTCAGTACAATGTCGGCTGAATCGATTCGCGTGTACATGTAGTAAAGGGGGGGGGGGTGCGAGTTGTGGCTCAACAACGAAAGAACATTAAATTAATAAAGTCATCACACTGTCGGCTGAATTGATGTGCGTTTACAGGTATTTGGGGGGGGGGGTGATGTGCGAGTCGTGTGTAATTGTATGTCAGACGAAAGAACGTGCGTCTGTTTAAAGAAAGGTGAACGATATAGATCTTTCTGGGATATGTGGGTGGCCCTGAAAAGGGCCGGGGTTGTCGTTGATCTTGTTGCGATCCTCCTTAGGCTCGCTCCCCTCGGATACGGCGAGCGAGCTGGATGTCCTTGGGCATGATGGTGACGCGCTTGGCGTGGATGGCGCACAGGTTGGTGTCCTCGAAGAGACCGACCAGGTAGGCCTCGCTGGCTTCCTGCAGAGCCATGACCGCCGAGCTCTGGAAGCGCAGGTCGGTCTTGAAGTCTTGGGCGATCTCGCGCACCAGGCGCTGGAATGGCAGCTTGCGGATGAGCAGCTCGGTGGACTTCTGGTAGCGACGGATCTCTCTCAGGGCCACGGTGCCGGGCCTGTAGCGGTGAGGCTTCTTGACGCCGCCGGTAGCAGGAGCGCTCTTGCGCGCGGCCTTGGTTGCCAGTTGTTTCCTGGGGGCTTTGCCACCGGTGGACTTACGGGCGGTCTGCTTGGTACGTGCCATGTCGAAGGAACGGATGAACTTCGTCCACGCTCAAGTGCAAGACAATAAAAGTAGTCGGCGAGTGGTGGAGAGTGAATTTATAACACCCGCTAATCAGATGCCCGCAGATTACAATTGGCGGGCGCCCTGCCGTCTGATTGGTTCCCTGGCTGAAATCCGAGCTTGCGATTGGTCAGTTTTCGTGTCTCCAGAATCCGACTTTTGCAGCAAGCTCGGCACTTTTGGGGAATGATGCATGCGCTATAGAGTGGCAATGGGCTACATACACTCGGGCCTAGACATACAGTGGCAACCAGGCATTCGTCAATTTCATTGCTCAATAAACTTGTGGACTCGCAACACACATACAAGATCGTCATGAAATTAAACGTCTTCCGTCATCTTTATATAGCCTGCTTCGGCGAAATTCAGTCTGTCTGTGCGTGTATGCGTCCATTCACTCATTCTTTTGATAGTCTGCGTGTGTGTGTGTGGGGGGGGGGAGTCTTTTCATAGATATGTTTCTATCTTAACATTCATTTTCTTGTTCTTTTTCTTTGAGAGCATATGGTGTGTTGGAAAAGTGATAACTTTGATGTGATTGACATTGTTCTTTTGTTAAGATGTGGGTGGCCCTGAAAAGGGCCGGGGTTTTCAGAAACTTGGACGGTCGGATCTTCACTTCTTCTTGGGCTTGGACGCCTTCTTGGCAGGCGCTGCCTTTTTGGCGACCGGCTTCTTTTTCGGCGTCTTTTTGGCCGGTTTCTTGGCGGCTGGTTTCTTGGCCGGAGATTTCTTGGTCTTCTTGGCTGCCGGCTTCTTGGCCTTCTTCGGGGTGGTAGCCTTCTTGGCCGCGGGCTTTTTCGGCTTGGCGGTCTTGGGCTTGGTTGCCTTCTTGGCCGCGGGTTTCTTGACCGGCTTCTTGACGGCAGGTTTCTTGGCGGCCTTCTCGGCGGCTTTCTTGGCTGCTACGTTGATTTTGAAGGATCCCGAGGCCCCCGTACCTTTCACCTGAATGAGGGTGCCCTTGGCCACCATGACTCTCAGGGCGCGTTTGATGAAGGGTGCCTTCTTCTCCACGTCGAACTTGAAGTTGCCGGCGATGTATTTCTTGATGGCCACCAGGGAAGAACCTTTACGGTCCTTGAGCGCTTCCAGGGCCGCCGTAATCATGGCGGTGGTGGGCGGGTGAGCCGCAGGGGCCTTGGGCGCCCTGGGCTTCTTGGTGGACGATGCTGGAGTGGACATGATAGCTTGCTTTGTCTGCGATGGACGTGCAAATGAACCCGACATCTTGTCAAGCTGGCATGAAGTAACGATGGTGCGGACGTGGTCGGAAACGCCGTAGCGTGTCTGCGTCTTACTGTCCATCTCGGCGAAATTTGTGTTTCTTTTCTAACTTTATGGTTGAATTTCTCCATTCCCGGGTGTCAAAAATGATACTGGCTCGGTTTCCGTACAAGAGGACATGTCCACCTCACTAATTTGATGGAAGCCGCTGCTCACTAGCCCTCAGATATTGAGATATTTGCCATACTTTTCAGTAAGCGCGCCATGGACTCGACGGCTGATCGAGTTTGCACGCAGAGAAACGAGTGACCGCATATGAATTGATGAACACCAAGGCTTACGACGCGCCCGGACTTTCAGTTGACGCAGATATATCATATTTGAGCCAAGCAACTTTACTACGCACGCTTGAACGAACAGAGATCATATTAAAGCAACTTTGATACAAAACACACACTCTCAATTGCACCAAGATCTCTCCGACACACCAATCATATTCTTCACACACACAAAGTATACCAAGAAAATAAAACATATATCTATACTACGCTTCACACGCATTTCTTAGTATCCAACCGTACACACATCTTTACAGACATCAACAAGACTATCACTACAAAGAAAACGGGACCATAATAGTTCATTGTTGTGTGTTTGCATGACCGGCTTGGATTTTGTATTATGCTCGTTGTTCGAGTCAGGTGTGTACATGTGTTGTGAGAAGATACAGCTCTTTTGGGGAGATTTGGGTGGCCCTGAAAAGGGCCGGGGTTTGCTTGCTTTCGATGAGGAGAGTCAGATCCTTTAGCCGCCGAAGCCGTACAGTGTGCGGCCTTGGCGTTTCAGAGCGTAGACAACGTCCATGGCGGTCACCGTCTTGCGCTTGGCGTGCTCGGTGTAGGTCACCGCGTCGCGGATCACATTCTCCAGGAACACCTTCAGAACGCCTCGGGTCTCCTCGTAGATCAACCCGGAGATGCGCTTCACGCCGCCACGACGGGCAAGACGACGGATAGCCGGCTTGGTGATACCCTGGATGTTGTCGCGAAGAACCTTGCGGTGACGCTTAGCGCCTCCCTTTCCGAGCCCCTTGCCTCCTTTGCCGCGTCCAGACATGATGATTACGATATTCTTGTCGATACAGAACGAGAATGAATTGGCGGGCCTGACGGAGCCGGATTAATAACCGCCCTGCGGACCTGCGCGTAGTCCTGGCCGTCGCCATCACTAGCCAATGGGAAGCAAGCCACTAGCCAAGCAAGACAATGCTACGCGGAGGATTTGACACTGGCAAGACAAACATCTTGTCGGGAAAACACGAGACAGAACAAAATAAAATGAAATAAAGCAAAGAAAACGGATTGATTTGCCCGAAACACACACGCAGACACACAGACACACAGGCACACACAGACACACACAGACAGACAGACAGACACACACAGACACACACACACACACACACACACCGTTGTCGTCCAGAAGTTTGACTACACTTCTGAGACATTCCTTACTAGTATGTTTATGGCGTTTTGACGGGAAAAGGAACGCCGATCAACGGCCAATTCATTGTTCTACGTGTTCTAAGGAACGTCACAGACGACAGTTGTTCCAGAAGGCAAGGGACGCAAGCTTGTTGTTGCGTCACCTTTGTTTGGTGTAATAAGAACGTGTGCAGCCTTTTATTACGTCAAATTCACTTTCTTTGTTGTTTGTTTTCTTTCAAGATCACTCTGTTGTTTTTGTTGTTGTTGTGTGTTCCAGGGCATAAGTTCTGTGCTGTTTTATGTCGCCTGCGATCCCAGGTTTGTGGCGTGTGCGTGCGTTGTGTGTAGTCACTATTTCGACTGGAACGTGATTGCTATAGCTCTTTTGTGAGGATGTGGGTGGCCTTGAAAAAGGCCGGGGTTACGTTGAGCGGAGGCGGACTTGGATTTACTTGGAGCTGGTGTACTTGGTGACGGCCTTGGTGCCCTCGCTGACGGCGTGCTTGGCTAGCTCGCACAAGGCGGCGTTCTGCCCAACATCCACGCCGTGCTTCTGCCCAAGAAGACCAGCAAGGCTACGTAATTTCCAGACGACACCGAATCATCGAAACCCCGGCCCTTTTCAGGGCCACCCACATCCTCACGAAAGAACTGTATTCTCTTCACACTGAATCAATGCAGATGCACGAATGGATATACCCCCCCCCCCCTACACACACAGAGTATATGTGGAGACTAAGACAATTTAGTAGCAAAAGTAACTTTACATATGACATACTAGCCCGTCCAAGATATATGACAGACAATCAACGCAATATGGTATTCTCATCTTTCTGCATCTTACAAGTGTGTCGTTTAGTGCTAGCTGACATATGTGTATTTTATATGTGTGTGCCCGTTTTAACACTCTTTAATGTCAATAAAGTCAGTACAATGTCGGCTGAATCGATTCGCGTGTACATGTAGTAAAGGGGGGGGGGGGTGCGAGTTGTGGCTCAACAACGAAAGAACATTAAATTAATAAAGTCATCACACTGTCGGCTGAATTGATGTGCGTTTACAGGTATTTGGGGGGGGGGGGTGATGTGCGAGTCGTGTGTAATTGTATGTCAGACGAAAGAACGTGCGTCTGTTTAAAGAAAGGTGAACGATATAGATCTTTCTGGGATATGTGGGTGGCCCTGAAAAGGGCCGGGGTTGTCGTTGATCTTGTTGCGATCCTCCTTAGGCTCGCTCCCCTCGGATACGGCGAGCGAGCTGGATGTCCTTGGGCATGATGGTGACGCGCTTGGCGTGGATGGCGCACAGGTTGGTGTCCTCGAAGAGACCGACCAGGTAGGCCTCGCTGGCTTCCTGCAGAGCCATGACCGCCGAGCTCTGGAAGCGCAGGTCGGTCTTGAAGTCTTGGGCGATCTCGCGCACCAGGCGCTGGAATGGCAGCTTGCGGATGAGCAGCTCGGTGGACTTCTGGTAGCGACGGATCTCTCTCAGGGCCACGGTGCCGGGCCTGTAGCGGTGAGGCTTCTTGACGCCGCCGGTAGCAGGAGCGCTCTTGCGCGCGGCCTTGGTTGCCAGTTGTTTCCTGGGGGCTTTGCCACCGGTGGACTTACGGGCGGTCTGCTTGGTACGTGCCATGTCGAAGGAACGGATGAACTTCGTCCACGCTCAAGTGCAAGACAATAAAAGTAGTCGGCGAGTGGTGGAGAGTGAATTTATAACACCCGCTAATCAGATGCCCGCAGATTACAATTGGCGGGCGCCCTGCCGTCTGATTGGTTCCCTGGCTGAAATCCGAGCTTGCGATTGGTCAGTTTTCGTGTCTCCAGAATCCGACTTTTGCAGCAAGCTCGGCACTTTTGGGGAATGATGCATGCGCTATAGAGTGGCAATGGGCTACATACACTCGGGCCTAGACATACAGTGGCAACCAGGCATTCGTCAATTTCATTGCTCAATAAACTTGTGGACTCGCAACACACATACAAGATCGTCATGAAATTAAACGTCTTCCGTCATCTTTATATAGCCTGCTTCGGCGAAATTCAGTCTGTCTGTGCGTGTATGCGTCCATTCACTCATTCTTTTGATAGTCTGCGTGTGTGTGTGTGGGGGGGGGGAGTCTTTTCATAGATATGTTTCTATCTTAACATTCATTTTCTTGTTCTTTTTCTTTGAGAGCATATGGTGTGTTGGAAAAGTGATAACTTTGATGTGATTGACATTGTTCTTTTGTTAAGATGTGGGTGGCCCTGAAAAGGGCCGGGGTTTTCAGAAACTTGGACGGTCGGATCTTCACTTCTTCTTGGGCTTGGACGCCTTCTTGGCAGGCGCTGCCTTTTTGGCGACCGGCTTCTTTTTCGGCGTCTTTTTGGCCGGTTTCTTGGCGGCTGGTTTCTTGGCCGGAGATTTCTTGGTCTTCTTGGCTGCCGGCTTCTTGGCCTTCTTCGGGGTGGTAGCCTTCTTGGCCGCGGGCTTTTTCGGCTTGGCGGTCTTGGGCTTGGTTGCCTTCTTGGCCGCGGGTTTCTTGACCGGCTTCTTGACGGCAGGTTTCTTGGCGGCCTTCTCGGCGGCTTTCTTGGCTGCTACGTTGATTTTGAAGGATCCCGAGGCCCCCGTACCTTTCACCTGAATGAGGGTGCCCTTGGCCACCATGACTCTCAGGGCGCGTTTGATGAAGGGTGCCTTCTTCTCCACGTCGAACTTGAAGTTGCCGGCGATGTATTTCTTGATGGCCACCAGGGAAGAACCTTTACGGTCCTTGAGCGCTTCCAGGGCCGCCGTAATCATGGCGGTGGTGGGCGGGTGAGCCGCAGGGGCCTTGGGCGCCCTGGGCTTCTTGGTGGACGATGCTGGAGTGGACATGATAGCTTGCTTTGTCTGCGATGGACGTGCAAATGAACCCGACATCTTGTCAAGCTGGCATGAAGTAACGATGGTGCGGACGTGGTCGGAAACGCCGTAGCGTGTCTGCGTCTTACTGTCCATCTCGGCGAAATTTGTGTTTCTTTTCTAACTTTATGGTTGAATTTCTCCATTCCCGGGTGTCAAAAATGATACTGGCTCGGTTTCCGTACAAGAGGACATGTCCACCTCACTAATTTGATGGAAGCCGCTGCTCACTAGCCCTCAGATATTGAGATATTTGCCATACTTTTCAGTAAGCGCGCCATGGACTCGACGGCTGATCGAGTTTGCACGCAGAGAAACGAGTGACCGCATATGAATTGATGAACACCAAGGCTTACGACGCGCCCGGACTTTCAGTTGACGCAGATATATCATATTTGAGCCAAGCAACTTTACTACGCACGCTTGAACGAACAGAGATCATATTAAAGCAACTTTGATACAAAACACACACTCTCAATTGCACCAAGATCTCTCCGACACACCAATCATATTCTTCACACACACAAAGTATACCAAGAAAATAAAACATATATCTATACTACGCTTCACACGCATTTCTTAGTATCCAACCGTACACACATCTTTACAGACATCAACAAGACTATCACTACAAAGAAAACGGTACCATAATAGTTCATTGTTGTGTGTTTGCATGACCGGCTTGGATTTTGTATTATGCTCGTTGTTCGAGTCAGGTGTGTACATGTGTTGTGAGAAGATACAGCTCTTTTGGGGAGATTTGGGTGGCCCTGAAAAGGGCCGGGGTTTGCTTGCTTTCGATGAGGAGAGTCAGATCCTTTAGCCGCCGAAGCCGTACAGTGTGCGGCCTTGGCGTTTCAGAGCGTAGACAACGTCCATGGCGGTCACCGTCTTGCGCTTGGCGTGCTCGGTGTAGGTCACCGCGTCGCGGATCACATTCTCCAGGAACACCTTCAGAACGCCTCGGGTCTCCTCGTAGATCAACCCGGAGATGCGCTTCACGCCGCCACGACGGGCAAGACGACGGATAGCCGGCTTGGTGATACCCTGGATGTTGTCGCGAAGAACCTTGCGGTGACGCTTAGCGCCTCCCTTTCCGAGCCCCTTGCCTCCTTTGCCGCGTCCAGACATGATGATTACGATATTCTTGTCGATACAGAACGAGAATGAATTGGCGGGCCTGACGGAGCCGGATTAATAACCGCCCTGCGGACCTGCGCGTAGTCCTGGCCGTCGCCATCACTAGCCAATGGGAAGCAAGCCACTAGCCAAGCAAGACAATGCTACGCGGAGGATTTGACACTGGCAAGACAAACATCTTGTCGGGAAAACACGAGACAGAACAAAATAAAATGAAATAAAGCAAAGAAAACGGATTGATTTGCCCGAAACACACACGCAGACACACAGACACACAGGCACACACAGACACACACAGACAGACAGACAGACACACACAGACACACACACACACACACACACACCGTTGTCGTCCAGAAGTTTGACTACACTTCTGAGACATTCCTTACTAGTATGTTTATGGCGTTTTGACGGGAAAAGGAACGCCGATCAACGGCCAATTCATTGTTCTACGTGTTCTAAGGAACGTCACAGACGACAGTTGTTCCAGAAGGCAAGGGACGCAAGCTTGTTGTTGCGTCACCTTTGTTTGGTGTAATAAGAACGTGTGCAGCCTTTTATTACGTCAAATTCACTTTCTTTGTTGTTTGTTTTCTTTCAAGATCACTCTGTTGTTTTTGTTGTTGTTGTGTGTTCCAGGGCATAAGTTCTGTGCTGTTTTATGTCGCCTGCGATCCCAGGTTTGTGGCGTGTGCGTGCGTTGTGTGTAGTCACTATTTCGACTGGAACGTGATTGCTATAGCTCTTTTGTGAGGATGTGGGTGGCCTTGAAAAAGGCCGGGGTTACGTTGAGCGGAGGCGGACTTGGATTTACTTGGAGCTGGTGTACTTGGTGACGGCCTTGGTGCCCTCGCTGACGGCGTGCTTGGCTAGCTCGCACAAGGCGGCGTTCTGCCCAACATCCACGCCGTGCTTCTGCCCAAGAAGACCAGCAAGGCTACGTAATTTCCAGACGACACCGAATCATCGAAACCCCGGCCCTTTTCAGGGCCACCCACATCCTCACGAAAGAACTGTATTCTCTTCACACTGAATCAATGCAGATGCACGAATGGATATACCCCCCCCCCTACACACACAGAGTATATGTGGAGACTAAGACAATTTAGTAGCAAAAGTAACTTTACATATGACATACTAGCCCGTCCAAGATATATGACAGACAATCAACGCAATATGGTATTCTCATCTTTCTGCATCTTACAAGTGTGTCGTTTAGTGCTAGCTGACATATGTGTATTTTATATGTGTGTGCCCGTTTTAACACTCTTTAATGTCAATAAAGTCAGTACAATGTCGGCTGAATCGATTCGCGTGTACATGTAGTAAAGGGGGGGGGGGTGCGAGTTGTGGCTCAACAACGAAAGAACATTAAATTAATAAAGTCATCACACTGTCGGCTGAATTGATGTGCGTTTACAGGTATTTGGGGGGGGGGGGGTGATGTGCGAGTCGTGTGTAATTGTATGTCAGACGAAAGAACGTGCGTCTGTTTAAAGAAAGGTGAACGATATAGATCTTTCTGGGATATGTGGGTGGCCCTGAAAAGGGCCGGGGTTGTCGTTGATCTTGTTGCGATCCTCCTTAGGCTCGCTCCCCTCGGATACGGCGAGCGAGCTGGATGTCCTTGGGCATGATGGTGACGCGCTTGGCGTGGATGGCGCACAGGTTGGTGTCCTCGAAGAGACCGACCAGGTAGGCCTCGCTGGCTTCCTGCAGAGCCATGACCGCCGAGCTCTGGAAGCGCAGGTCGGTCTTGAAGTCTTGGGCGATCTCGCGCACCAGGCGCTGGAATGGCAGCTTGCGGATGAGCAGCTCGGTGGACTTCTGGTAGCGACGGATCTCTCTCAGGGCCACGGTGCCGGGCCTGTAGCGGTGAGGCTTCTTGACGCCGCCGGTAGCAGGAGCGCTCTTGCGCGCGGCCTTGGTTGCCAGTTGTTTCCTGGGGGCTTTGCCACCGGTGGACTTACGGGCGGTCTGCTTGGTACGTGCCATGTCGAAGGAACGGATGAACTTCGTCCACGCTCAAGTGCAAGACAATAAAAGTAGTCGGCGAGTGGTGGAGAGTGAATTTATAACACCCGCTAATCAGATGCCCGCAGATTACAATTGGCGGGCGCCCTGCCGTCTGATTGGTTCCCTGGCTGAAATCCGAGCTTGCGATTGGTCAGTTTTCGTGTCTCCAGAATCCGACTTTTGCAGCAAGCTCGGCACTTTTGGGGAATGATGCATGCGCTATAGAGTGGCAATGGGCTACATACACTCGGGCCTAGACATACAGTGGCAACCAGGCATTCGTCAATTTCATTGCTCAATAAACTTGTGGACTCGCAACACACATACAAGATCGTCATGAAATTAAACGTCTTCCGTCATCTTTATATAGCCTGCTTCGGCGAAATTCAGTCTGTCTGTGCGTGTATGCGTCCATTCACTCATTCTTTTGATAGTCTGCGTGTGTGTGTGTGGGGGGGGGGAGTCTTTTCATAGATATGTTTCTATCTTAACATTCATTTTCTTGTTCTTTTTCTTTGAGAGCATATGGTGTGTTGGAAAAGTGATAACTTTGATGTGATTGACATTGTTCTTTTGTTAAGATGTGGGTGGCCCTGAAAAGGGCCGGGGTTTTCAGAAACTTGGACGGTCGGATCTTCACTTCTTCTTGGGCTTGGACGCCTTCTTGGCAGGCGCTGCCTTTTTGGCGACCGGCTTCTTTTTCGGCGTCTTTTTGGCCGGTTTCTTGGCGGCTGGTTTCTTGGCCGGAGATTTCTTGGTCTTCTTGGCTGCCGGCTTCTTGGCCTTCTTCGGGGTGGTAGCCTTCTTGGCCGCGGGCTTTTTCGGCTTGGCGGTCTTGGGCTTGGTTGCCTTCTTGGCCGCGGGTTTCTTGACCGGCTTCTTGACGGCAGGTTTCTTGGCGGCCTTCTCGGCGGCTTTCTTGGCTGCTACGTTGATTTTGAAGGATCCCGAGGCCCCCGTACCTTTCACCTGAATGAGGGTGCCCTTGGCCACCATGACTCTCAGGGCGCGTTTGATGAAGGGTGCCTTCTTCTCCACGTCGAACTTGAAGTTGCCGGCGATGTATTTCTTGATGGCCACCAGGGAAGAACCTTTACGGTCCTTGAGCGCTTCCAGGGCCGCCGTAATCATGGCGGTGGTGGGCGGGTGAGCCGCAGGGGCCTTGGGCGCCCTGGGCTTCTTGGTGGACGATGCTGGAGTGGACATGATAGCTTGCTTTGTCTGCGATGGACGTGCAAATGAACCCGACATCTTGTCAAGCTGGCATGAAGTAACGATGGTGCGGACGTGGTCGGAAACGCCGTAGCGTGTCTGCGTCTTACTGTCCATCTCGGCGAAATTTGTGTTTCTTTTCTAACTTTATGGTTGAATTTCTCCATTCCCGGGTGTCAAAAATGATACTGGCTCGGTTTCCGTACAAGAGGACATGTCCACCTCACTAATTTGATGGAAGCCGCTGCTCACTAGCCCTCAGATATTGAGATATTTGCCATACTTTTCAGTAAGCGCGCCATGGACTCGACGGCTGATCGAGTTTGCACGCAGAGAAACGAGTGACCGCATATGAATTGATGAACACCAAGGCTTACGACGCGCCCGGACTTTCAGTTGACGCAGATATATCATATTTGAGCCAAGCAACTTTACTACGCACGCTTGAACGAACAGAGATCATATTAAAGCAACTTTGATACAAAACACACACTCTCAATTGCACCAAGATCTCTCCGACACACCAATCATATTCTTCACACACACAAAGTATACCAAGAAAATAAAACATATATCTATACTACGCTTCACACGCATTTCTTAGTATCCAACCGTACACACATCTTTACAGACATCAACAAGACTATCACTACAAAGAAAACGGGACCATAATAGTTCATTGTTGTGTGTTTGCATGACCGGCTTGGATTTTGTATTATGCTCGTTGTTCGAGTCAGGTGTGTACATGTGTTGTGAGAAGATACAGCTCTTTTGGGGAGATTTGGGTGGCCCTGAAAAGGGCCGGGGTTTGCTTGCTTTCGATGAGGAGAGTCAGATCCTTTAGCCGCCGAAGCCGTACAGTGTGCGGCCTTGGCGTTTCAGAGCGTAGACAACGTCCATGGCGGTCACCGTCTTGCGCTTGGCGTGCTCGGTGTAGGTCACCGCGTCGCGGATCACATTCTCCAGGAACACCTTCAGAACGCCTCGGGTCTCCTCGTAGATCAACCCGGAGATGCGCTTCACGCCGCCACGACGGGCAAGACGACGGATAGCCGGCTTGGTGATACCCTGGATGTTGTCGCGAAGAACCTTGCGGTGACGCTTAGCGCCTCCCTTTCCGAGCCCCTTGCCTCCTTTGCCGCGTCCAGACATGATGATTACGATATTCTTGTCGATACAGAACGAGAATGAATTGGCGGGCCTGACGGAGCCGGATTAATAACCGCCCTGCGGACCTGCGCGTAGTCCTGGCCGTCGCCATCACTAGCCAATGGGAAGCAAGCCACTAGCCAAGCAAGACAATGCTACGCGGAGGATTTGACACTGGCAAGACAAACATCTTGTCGGGAAAACACGAGACAGAACAAAATAAAATGAAATAAAGCAAAGAAAACGGATTGATTTGCCCGAAACACACACGCAGACACACAGACACACAGGCACACACAGACACACACAGACAGACAGACAGACACACACAGACACACACACACACACACACACACCGTTGTCGTCCAGAAGTTTGACTACACTTCTGAGACATTCCTTACTAGTATGTTTATGGCGTTTTGACGGGAAAAGGAACGCCGATCAACGGCCAATTCATTGTTCTACGTGTTCTAAGGAACGTCACAGACGACAGTTGTTCCAGAAGGCAAGGGACGCAAGCTTGTTGTTGCGTCACCTTTGTTTGGTGTAATAAGAACGTGTGCAGCCTTTTATTACGTCAAATTCACTTTCTTTGTTGTTTGTTTTCTTTCAAGATCACTCTGTTGTTTTTGTTGTTGTTGTGTGTTCCAGGGCATAAGTTCTGTGCTGTTTTATGTCGCCTGCGATCCCAGGTTTGTGGCGTGTGCGTGCGTTGTGTGTAGTCACTATTTCGACTGGAACGTGATTGCTATAGCTCTTTTGTGAGGATGTGGGTGGCCTTGAAAAAGGCCGGGGTTACGTTGAGCGGAGGCGGACTTGGATTTACTTGGAGCTGGTGTACTTGGTGACGGCCTTGGTGCCCTCGCTGACGGCGTGCTTGGCTAGCTCGCACAAGGCGGCGTTCTGCCCAACATCCACGCCGTGCTTCTGCCCAAGAAGACCAGCAAGGCTACGTAATTTCCAGACGACACCGAATCATCGAAACCCCGGCCCTTTTCAGGGCCACCCACATCCTCACGAAAGAACTGTATTCTCTTCACACTGAATCAATGCAGATGCACGAATGGATATACCCCCCCCCCCTACACACACAGAGTATATGTGGAGACTAAGACAATTTAGTAGCAAAAGTAACTTTACATATGACATACTAGCCCGTCCAAGATATATGACAGACAATCAACGCAATATGGTATTCTCATCTTTCTGCATCTTACAAGTGTGTCGTTTAGTGCTAGCTGACATATGTGTATTTTATATGTGTGTGCCCGTTTTAACACTCTTTAATGTCAATAAAGTCAGTACAATGTCGGCTGAATCGATTCGCGTGTACATGTAGTAAAGGGGGGGGGGGTGCGAGTTGTGGCTCAACAACGAAAGAACATTAAATTAATAAAGTCATCACACTGTCGGCTGAATTGATGTGCGTTTACAGGTATTTGGGGGGGGGGGGTGATGTGCGAGTCGTGTGTAATTGTATGTCAGACGAAAGAACGTGCGTCTGTTTAAAGAAAGGTGAACGATATAGATCTTTCTGGGATATGTGGGTGGCCCTGAAAAGGGCCGGGGTTGTCGTTGATCTTGTTGCGATCCTCCTTAGGCTCGCTCCCCTCGGATACGGCGAGCGAGCTGGATGTCCTTGGGCATGATGGTGACGCGCTTGGCGTGGATGGCGCACAGGTTGGTGTCCTCGAAGAGACCGACCAGGTAGGCCTCGCTGGCTTCCTGCAGAGCCATGACCGCCGAGCTCTGGAAGCGCAGGTCGGTCTTGAAGTCTTGGGCGATCTCGCGCACCAGGCGCTGGAATGGCAGCTTGCGGATGAGCAGCTCGGTGGACTTCTGGTAGCGACGGATCTCTCTCAGGGCCACGGTGCCGGGCCTGTAGCGGTGAGGCTTCTTGACGCCGCCGGTAGCAGGAGCGCTCTTGCGCGCGGCCTTGGTTGCCAGTTGTTTCCTGGGGGCTTTGCCACCGGTGGACTTACGGGCGGTCTGCTTGGTACGTGCCATGTCGAAGGAACGGATGAACTTCGTCCACGCTCAAGTGCAAGACAATAAAAGTAGTCGGCGAGTGGTGGAGAGTGAATTTATAACACCCGCTAATCAGATGCCCGCAGATTACAATTGGCGGGCGCCCTGCCGTCTGATTGGTTCCCTGGCTGAAATCCGAGCTTGCGATTGGTCAGTTTTCGTGTCTCCAGAATCCGACTTTTGCAGCAAGCTCGGCACTTTTGGGGAATGATGCATGCGCTATAGAGTGGCAATGGGCTACATACACTCGGGCCTAGACATACAGTGGCAACCAGGCATTCGTCAATTTCATTGCTCAATAAACTTGTGGACTCGCAACACACATACAAGATCGTCATGAAATTAAACGTCTTCCGTCATCTTTATATAGCCTGCTTCGGCGAAATTCAGTCTGTCTGTGCGTGTATGCGTCCATTCACTCATTCTTTTGATAGTCTGCGTGTGTGTGTGTGGGGGGGGGGAGTCTTTTCATAGATATGTTTCTATCTTAACATTCATTTTCTTGTTCTTTTTCTTTGAGAGCATATGGTGTGTTGGAAAAGTGATAACTTTGATGTGATTGACATTGTTCTTTTGTTAAGATGTGGGTGGCCCTGAAAAGGGCCGGGGTTTTCAGAAACTTGGACGGTCGGATCTTCACTTCTTCTTGGGCTTGGACGCCTTCTTGGCAGGCGCTGCCTTTTTGGCGACCGGCTTCTTTTTCGGCGTCTTTTTGGCCGGTTTCTTGGCGGCTGGTTTCTTGGCCGGAGATTTCTTGGTCTTCTTGGCTGCCGGCTTCTTGGCCTTCTTCGGGGTGGTAGCCTTCTTGGCCGCGGGCTTTTTCGGCTTGGCGGTCTTGGGCTTGGTTGCCTTCTTGGCCGCGGGTTTCTTGACCGGCTTCTTGACGGCAGGTTTCTTGGCGGCCTTCTCGGCGGCTTTCTTGGCTGCTACGTTGATTTTGAAGGATCCCGAGGCCCCCGTACCTTTCACCTGAATGAGGGTGCCCTTGGCCACCATGACTCTCAGGGCGCGTTTGATGAAGGGTGCCTTCTTCTCCACGTCGAACTTGAAGTTGCCGGCGATGTATTTCTTGATGGCCACCAGGGAAGAACCTTTACGGTCCTTGAGCGCTTCCAGGGCCGCCGTAATCATGGCGGTGGTGGGCGGGTGAGCCGCAGGGGCCTTGGGCGCCCTGGGCTTCTTGGTGGACGATGCTGGAGTGGACATGATAGCTTGCTTTGTCTGCGATGGACGTGCAAATGAACCCGACATCTTGTCAAGCTGGCATGAAGTAACGATGGTGCGGACGTGGTCGGAAACGCCGTAGCGTGTCTGCGTCTTACTGTCCATCTCGGCGAAATTTGTGTTTCTTTTCTAACTTTATGGTTGAATTTCTCCATTCCCGGGTGTCAAAAATGATACTGGCTCGGTTTCCGTACAAGAGGACATGTCCACCTCACTAATTTGATGGAAGCCGCTGCTCACTAGCCCTCAGATATTGAGATATTTGCCATACTTTTCAGTAAGCGCGCCATGGACTCGACGGCTGATCGAGTTTGCACGCAGAGAAACGAGTGACCGCATATGAATTGATGAACACCAAGGCTTACGACGCGCCCGGACTTTCAGTTGACGCAGATATATCATATTTGAGCCAAGCAACTTTACTACGCACGCTTGAACGAACAGAGATCATATTAAAGCAACTTTGATACAAAACACACACTCTCAATTGCACCAAGATCTCTCCGACACACCAATCATATTCTTCACACACACAAAGTATACCAAGAAAATAAAACATATATCTATACTACGCTTCACACGCATTTCTTAGTATCCAACCGTACACACATCTTTACAGACATCAACAAGACTATCACTACAAAGAAAACGGTACCATAATAGTTCATTGTTGTGTGTTTGCATGACCGGCTTGGATTTTGTATTATGCTCGTTGTTCGAGTCAGGTGTGTACATGTGTTGTGAGAAGATACAGCTCTTTTGGGGAGATTTGGGTGGCCCTGAAAAGGGCCGGGGTTTGCTTGCTTTCGATGAGGAGAGTCAGATCCTTTAGCCGCCGAAGCCGTACAGTGTGCGGCCTTGGCGTTTCAGAGCGTAGACAACGTCCATGGCGGTCACCGTCTTGCGCTTGGCGTGCTCGGTGTAGGTCACCGCGTCGCGGATCACATTCTCCAGGAACACCTTCAGAACGCCTCGGGTCTCCTCGTAGATCAACCCGGAGATGCGCTTCACGCCGCCACGACGGGCAAGACGACGGATAGCCGGCTTGGTGATACCCTGGATGTTGTCGCGAAGAACCTTGCGGTGACGCTTAGCGCCTCCCTTTCCGAGCCCCTTGCCTCCTTTGCCGCGTCCAGACATGATGATTACGATATTCTTGTCGATACAGAACGAGAATGAATTGGCGGGCCTGACGGAGCCGGATTAATAACCGCCCTGCGGACCTGCGCGTAGTCCTGGCCGTCGCCATCACTAGCCAATGGGAAGCAAGCCACTAGCCAAGCAAGACAATGCTACGCGGAGGATTTGACACTGGCAAGACAAACATCTTGTCGGGAAAACACGAGACAGAACAAAATAAAATGAAATAAAGCAAAGAAAACGGATTGATTTGCCCGAAACACACACGCAGACACACAGACACACAGGCACACACAGACACACACAGACAGACAGACAGACACACACAGACACACACACACACACACACACACCGTTGTCGTCCAGAAGTTTGACTACACTTCTGAGACATTCCTTACTAGTATGTTTATGGCGTTTTGACGGGAAAAGGAACGCCGATCAACGGCCAATTCATTGTTCTACGTGTTCTAAGGAACGTCACAGACGACAGTTGTTCCAGAAGGCAAGGGACGCAAGCTTGTTGTTGCGTCACCTTTGTTTGGTGTAATAAGAACGTGTGCAGCCTTTTATTACGTCAAATTCACTTTCTTTGTTGTTTGTTTTCTTTCAAGATCACTCTGTTGTTTTTGTTGTTGTTGTGTGTTCCAGGGCATAAGTTCTGTGCTGTTTTATGTCGCCTGCGATCCCAGGTTTGTGGCGTGTGCGTGCGTTGTGTGTAGTCACTATTTCGACTGGAACGTGATTGCTATAGCTCTTTTGTGAGGATGTGGGTGGCCTTGAAAAAGGCCGGGGTTACGTTGAGCGGAGGCGGACTTGGATTTACTTGGAGCTGGTGTACTTGGTGACGGCCTTGGTGCCCTCGCTGACGGCGTGCTTGGCTAGCTCGCACAAGGCGGCGTTCTGCCCAACATCCACGCCGTGCTTCTGCCCAAGAAGACCAGCAAGGCTACGTAATTTCCAGACGACACCGAATCATCGAAACCCCGGCCCTTTTCAGGGCCACCCACATCCTCACGAAAGAACTGTATTCTCTTCACACTGAATCAATGCAGATGCACGAATGGATATACCCCCCCCCCCTACACACACAGAGTATATGTGGAGACTAAGACAATTTAGTAGCAAAAGTAACTTTACATATGACATACTAGCCCGTCCAAGATATATGACAGACAATCAACGCAATATGGTATTCTCATCTTTCTGCATCTTACAAGTGTGTCGTTTAGTGCTAGCTGACATATGTGTATTTTATATGTGTGTGCCCGTTTTAACACTCTTTAATGTCAATAAAGTCAGTACAATGTCGGCTGAATCGATTCGCGTGTACATGTAGTAAAGGGGGGGGGGGTGCGAGTTGTGGCTCAACAACGAAAGAACATTAAATTAATAAAGTCATCACACTGTCGGCTGAATTGATGTGCGTTTACAGGTATTTGGGGGGGGGGGGGTGATGTGCGAGTCGTGTGTAATTGTATGTCAGACGAAAGAACGTGCGTCTGTTTAAAGAAAGGTGAACGATATAGATCTTTCTGGGATATGTGGGTGGCCCTGAAAAGGGCCGGGGTTGTCGTTGATCTTGTTGCGATCCTCCTTAGGCTCGCTCCCCTCGGATACGGCGAGCGAGCTGGATGTCCTTGGGCATGATGGTGACGCGCTTGGCGTGGATGGCGCACAGGTTGGTGTCCTCGAAGAGACCGACCAGGTAGGCCTCGCTGGCTTCCTGCAGAGCCATGACCGCCGAGCTCTGGAAGCGCAGGTCGGTCTTGAAGTCTTGGGCGATCTCGCGCACCAGGCGCTGGAATGGCAGCTTGCGGATGAGCAGCTCGGTGGACTTCTGGTAGCGACGGATCTCTCTCAGGGCCACGGTGCCGGGCCTGTAGCGGTGAGGCTTCTTGACGCCGCCGGTAGCAGGAGCGCTCTTGCGCGCGGCCTTGGTTGCCAGTTGTTTCCTGGGGGCTTTGCCACCGGTGGACTTACGGGCGGTCTGCTTGGTACGTGCCATGTCGAAGGAACGGATGAACTTCGTCCACGCTCAAGTGCAAGACAATAAAAGTAGTCGGCGAGTGGTGGAGAGTGAATTTATAACACCCGCTAATCAGATGCCCGCAGATTACAATTGGCGGGCGCCCTGCCGTCTGATTGGTTCCCTGGCTGAAATCCGAGCTTGCGATTGGTCAGTTTTCGTGTCTCCAGAATCCGACTTTTGCAGCAAGCTCGGCACTTTTGGGGAATGATGCATGCGCTATAGAGTGGCAATGGGCTACATACACTCGGGCCTAGACATACAGTGGCAACCAGGCATTCGTCAATTTCATTGCTCAATAAACTTGTGGACTCGCAACACACATACAAGATCGTCATGAAATTAAACGTCTTCCGTCATCTTTATATAGCCTGCTTCGGCGAAATTCAGTCTGTCTGTGCGTGTATGCGTCCATTCACTCATTCTTTTGATAGTCTGCGTGTGTGTGTGTGGGGGGGGGGAGTCTTTTCATAGATATGTTTCTATCTTAACATTCATTTTCTTGTTCTTTTTCTTTGAGAGCATATGGTGTGTTGGAAAAGTGATAACTTTGATGTGATTGACATTGTTCTTTTGTTAAGATGTGGGTGGCCCTGAAAAGGGCCGGGGTTTTCAGAAACTTGGACGGTCGGATCTTCACTTCTTCTTGGGCTTGGACGCCTTCTTGGCAGGCGCTGCCTTTTTGGCGACCGGCTTCTTTTTCGGCGTCTTTTTGGCCGGTTTCTTGGCGGCTGGTTTCTTGGCCGGAGATTTCTTGGTCTTCTTGGCTGCCGGCTTCTTGGCCTTCTTCGGGGTGGTAGCCTTCTTGGCCGCGGGCTTTTTCGGCTTGGCGGTCTTGGGCTTGGTTGCCTTCTTGGCCGCGGGTTTCTTGACCGGCTTCTTGACGGCAGGTTTCTTGGCGGCCTTCTCGGCGGCTTTCTTGGCTGCTACGTTGATTTTGAAGGATCCCGAGGCCCCCGTACCTTTCACCTGAATGAGGGTGCCCTTGGCCACCATGACTCTCAGGGCGCGTTTGATGAAGGGTGCCTTCTTCTCCACGTCGAACTTGAAGTTGCCGGCGATGTATTTCTTGATGGCCACCAGGGAAGAACCTTTACGGTCCTTGAGCGCTTCCAGGGCCGCCGTAATCATGGCGGTGGTGGGCGGGTGAGCCGCAGGGGCCTTGGGCGCCCTGGGCTTCTTGGTGGACGATGCTGGAGTGGACATGATAGCTTGCTTTGTCTGCGATGGACGTGCAAATGAACCCGACATCTTGTCAAGCTGGCATGAAGTAACGATGGTGCGGACGTGGTCGGAAACGCCGTAGCGTGTCTGCGTCTTACTGTCCATCTCGGCGAAATTTGTGTTTCTTTTCTAACTTTATGGTTGAATTTCTCCATTCCCGGGTGTCAAAAATGATACTGGCTCGGTTTCCGTACAAGAGGACATGTCCACCTCACTAATTTGATGGAAGCCGCTGCTCACTAGCCCTCAGATATTGAGATATTTGCCATACTTTTCAGTAAGCGCGCCATGGACTCGACGGCTGATCGAGTTTGCACGCAGAGAAACGAGTGACCGCATATGAATTGATGAACACCAAGGCTTACGACGCGCCCGGACTTTCAGTTGACGCAGATATATCATATTTGAGCCAAGCAACTTTACTACGCACGCTTGAACGAACAGAGATCATATTAAAGCAACTTTGATACAAAACACACACTCTCAATTGCACCAAGATCTCTCCGACACACCAATCATATTCTTCACACACACAAAGTATACCAAGAAAATAAAACATATATCTATACTACGCTTCACACGCATTTCTTAGTATCCAACCGTACACACATCTTTACAGACATCAACAAGACTATCACTACAAAGAAAACGGTACCATAATAGTTCATTGTTGTGTGTTTGCATGACCGGCTTGGATTTTGTATTATGCTCGTTGTTCGAGTCAGGTGTGTACATGTGTTGTGAGAAGATACAGCTCTTTTGGGGAGATTTGGGTGGCCCTGAAAAGGGCCGGGGTTTGCTTGCTTTCGATGAGGAGAGTCAGATCCTTTAGCCGCCGAAGCCGTACAGTGTGCGGCCTTGGCGTTTCAGAGCGTAGACAACGTCCATGGCGGTCACCGTCTTGCGCTTGGCGTGCTCGGTGTAGGTCACCGCGTCGCGGATCACATTCTCCAGGAACACCTTCAGAACGCCTCGGGTCTCCTCGTAGATCAACCCGGAGATGCGCTTCACGCCGCCACGACGGGCAAGACGACGGATAGCCGGCTTGGTGATACCCTGGATGTTGTCGCGAAGAACCTTGCGGTGACGCTTAGCGCCTCCCTTTCCGAGCCCCTTGCCTCCTTTGCCGCGTCCAGACATGATGATTACGATATTCTTGTCGATACAGAACGAGAATGAATTGGCGGGCCTGACGGAGCCGGATTAATAACCGCCCTGCGGACCTGCGCGTAGTCCTGGCCGTCGCCATCACTAGCCAATGGGAAGCAAGCCACTAGCCAAGCAAGACAATGCTACGCGGAGGATTTGACACTGGCAAGACAAACATCTTGTCGGGAAAACACGAGACAGAACAAAATAAAATGAAATAAAGCAAAGAAAACGGATTGATTTGCCCGAAACACACACGCAGACACACAGACACACAGGCACACACAGACACACACAGACAGACAGACAGACACACACAGACACACACACACACACACACACACCGTTGTCGTCCAGAAGTTTGACTACACTTCTGAGACATTCCTTACTAGTATGTTTATGGCGTTTTGACGGGAAAAGGAACGCCGATCAACGGCCAATTCATTGTTCTACGTGTTCTAAGGAACGTCACAGACGACAGTTGTTCCAGAAGGCAAGGGACGCAAGCTTGTTGTTGCGTCACCTTTGTTTGGTGTAATAAGAACGTGTGCAGCCTTTTATTACGTCAAATTCACTTTCTTTGTTGTTTGTTTTCTTTCAAGATCACTCTGTTGTTTTTGTTGTTGTTGTGTGTTCCAGGGCATAAGTTCTGTGCTGTTTTATGTCGCCTGCGATCCCAGGTTTGTGGCGTGTGCGTGCGTTGTGTGTAGTCACTATTTCGACTGGAACGTGATTGCTATAGCTCTTTTGTGAGGATGTGGGTGGCCTTGAAAAAGGCCGGGGTTACGTTGAGCGGAGGCGGAC
This sequence comes from Branchiostoma lanceolatum, assembly GCA_035149815.1. Taxonomy (NCBI): domain Eukaryota; kingdom Metazoa; phylum Chordata; class Leptocardii; order Amphioxiformes; family Branchiostomatidae; genus Branchiostoma; species Branchiostoma lanceolatum. The sequence continues at coordinate 13,866,788 of CM068879.1, forward strand.
TTGGATTTACTTGGAGCTGGTGTACTTGGTGACGGCCTTGGTGCCCTCGCTGACGGCGTGCTTGGCTAGCTCGCACAAGGCGGCGTTCTGCCCAACATCCACGCCGTGCTTCTGCCCAAGAAGACCAGCAAGGCTACGTAATTTCCAGACGACACCGAATCATCGAAACCCCGGCCCTTTTCAGGGCCACCCACATCCTCACGAAAGAACTGTATTCTCTTCACACTGAATCAATGCAGATGCACGAATGGATATACCCCCCCCCCCTACACACACAGAGTATATGTGGAGACTAAGACAATTTAGTAGCAAAAGTAACTTTACATATGACATACTAGCCCGTCCAAGATATATGACAGACAATCAACGCAATATGGTATTCTCATCTTTCTGCATCTTACAAGTGTGTCGTTTAGTGCTAGCTGACATATGTGTATTTTATATGTGTGTGCCCGTTTTAACACTCTTTAATGTCAATAAAGTCAGTACAATGTCGGCTGAATCGATTCGCGTGTACATGTAGTAAAGGGGGGGGGGGGTGCGAGTTGTGGCTCAACAACGAAAGAACATTAAATTAATAAAGTCATCACACTGTCGGCTGAATTGATGTGCGTTTACAGGTATTTGGGGGGGGGGGGTGATGTGCGAGTCGTGTGTAATTGTATGTCAGACGAAAGAACGTGCGTCTGTTTAAAGAAAGGTGAACGATATAGATCTTTCTGGGATATGTGGGTGGCCCTGAAAAGGGCCGGGGTTGTCGTTGATCTTGTTGCGATCCTCCTTAGGCTCGCTCCCCTCGGATACGGCGAGCGAGCTGGATGTCCTTGGGCATGATGGTGACGCGCTTGGCGTGGATGGCGCACAGGTTGGTGTCCTCGAAGAGACCGACCAGGTAGGCCTCGCTGGCTTCCTGCAGAGCCATGACCGCCGAGCTCTGGAAGCGCAGGTCGGTCTTGAAGTCTTGGGCGATCTCGCGCACCAGGCGCTGGAATGGCAGCTTGCGGATGAGCAGCTCGGTGGACTTCTGGTAGCGACGGATCTCTCTCAGGGCCACGGTGCCGGGCCTGTAGCGGTGAGGCTTCTTGACGCCGCCGGTAGCAGGAGCGCTCTTGCGCGCGGCCTTGGTTGCCAGTTGTTTCCTGGGGGCTTTGCCACCGGTGGACTTACGGGCGGTCTGCTTGGTACGTGCCATGTCGAAGGAACGGATGAACTTCGTCCACGCTCAAGTGCAAGACAATAAAAGTAGTCGGCGAGTGGTGGAGAGTGAATTTATAACACCCGCTAATCAGATGCCCGCAGATTACAATTGGCGGGCGCCCTGCCGTCTGATTGGTTCCCTGGCTGAAATCCGAGCTTGCGATTGGTCAGTTTTCGTGTCTCCAGAATCCGACTTTTGCAGCAAGCTCGGCACTTTTGGGGAATGATGCATGCGCTATAGAGTGGCAATGGGCTACATACACTCGGGCCTAGACATACAGTGGCAACCAGGCATTCGTCAATTTCATTGCTCAATAAACTTGTGGACTCGCAACACACATACAAGATCGTCATGAAATTAAACGTCTTCCGTCATCTTTATATAGCCTGCTTCGGCGAAATTCAGTCTGTCTGTGCGTGTATGCGTCCATTCACTCATTCTTTTGATAGTCTGCGTGTGTGTGTGTGGGGGGGGGGAGTCTTTTCATAGATATGTTTCTATCTTAACATTCATTTTCTTGTTCTTTTTCTTTGAGAGCATATGGTGTGTTGGAAAAGTGATAACTTTGATGTGATTGACATTGTTCTTTTGTTAAGATGTGGGTGGCCCTGAAAAGGGCCGGGGTTTTCAGAAACTTGGACGGTCGGATCTTCACTTCTTCTTGGGCTTGGACGCCTTCTTGGCAGGCGCTGCCTTTTTGGCGACCGGCTTCTTTTTCGGCGTCTTTTTGGCCGGTTTCTTGGCGGCTGGTTTCTTGGCCGGAGATTTCTTGGTCTTCTTGGCTGCCGGCTTCTTGGCCTTCTTCGGGGTGGTAGCCTTCTTGGCCGCGGGCTTTTTCGGCTTGGCGGTCTTGGGCTTGGTTGCCTTCTTGGCCGCGGGTTTCTTGACCGGCTTCTTGACGGCAGGTTTCTTGGCGGCCTTCTCGGCGGCTTTCTTGGCTGCTACGTTGATTTTGAAGGATCCCGAGGCCCCCGTACCTTTCACCTGAATGAGGGTGCCCTTGGCCACCATGACTCTCAGGGCGCGTTTGATGAAGGGTGCCTTCTTCTCCACGTCGAACTTGAAGTTGCCGGCGATGTATTTCTTGATGGCCACCAGGGAAGAACCTTTACGGTCCTTGAGCGCTTCCAGGGCCGCCGTAATCATGGCGGTGGTGGGCGGGTGAGCCGCAGGGGCCTTGGGCGCCCTGGGCTTCTTGGTGGACGATGCTGGAGTGGACATGATAGCTTGCTTTGTCTGCGATGGACGTGCAAATGAACCCGACATCTTGTCAAGCTGGCATGAAGTAACGATGGTGCGGACGTGGTCGGAAACGCCGTAGCGTGTCTGCGTCTTACTGTCCATCTCGGCGAAATTTGTGTTTCTTTTCTAACTTTATGGTTGAATTTCTCCATTCCCGGGTGTCAAAAATGATACTGGCTCGGTTTCCGTACAAGAGGACATGTCCACCTCACTAATTTGATGGAAGCCGCTGCTCACTAGCCCTCAGATATTGAGATATTTGCCATACTTTTCAGTAAGCGCGCCATGGACTCGACGGCTGATCGAGTTTGCACGCAGAGAAACGAGTGACCGCATATGAATTGATGAACACCAAGGCTTACGACGCGCCCGGACTTTCAGTTGACGCAGATATATCATATTTGAGCCAAGCAACTTTACTACGCACGCTTGAACGAACAGAGATCATATTAAAGCAACTTTGATACAAAACACACACTCTCAATTGCACCAAGATCTCTCCGACACACCAATCATATTCTTCACACACACAAAGTATACCAAGAAAATAAAACATATATCTATACTACGCTTCACACGCATTTCTTAGTATCCAACCGTACACACATCTTTACAGACATCAACAAGACTATCACTACAAAGAAAACGGTACCATAATAGTTCATTGTTGTGTGTTTGCATGACCGGCTTGGATTTTGTATTATGCTCGTTGTTCGAGTCAGGTGTGTACATGTGTTGTGAGAAGATACAGCTCTTTTGGGGAGATTTGGGTGGCCCTGAAAAGGGCCGGGGTTTGCTTGCTTTCGATGAGGAGAGTCAGATCCTTTAGCCGCCGAAGCCGTACAGTGTGCGGCCTTGGCGTTTCAGAGCGTAGACAACGTCCATGGCGGTCACCGTCTTGCGCTTGGCGTGCTCGGTGTAGGTCACCGCGTCGCGGATCACATTCTCCAGGAACACCTTCAGAACGCCTCGGGTCTCCTCGTAGATCAACCCGGAGATGCGCTTCACGCCGCCACGACGGGCAAGACGACGGATAGCCGGCTTGGTGATACCCTGGATGTTGTCGCGAAGAACCTTGCGGTGACGCTTAGCGCCTCCCTTTCCGAGCCCCTTGCCTCCTTACATCACTATGTATAGACTTTCAGCCGACGCACAGGAGCGGTAAAAATAGGGATGGATTCGCGCGTATCAGCCGAGTAAATCGGTCTTCCGGGTCGACCTTTTGCCGAAATGCACCGGGATACACACAAAGAAGGCCGAAATGTGCCACAATACTGTAAAGTATGCTTTGATGAGTTACCATCGCAAGATGCTATATTGTGGAATAAAGAGATGTATGTATTGTCATGGATACAAGAAGTGACTATAGAAAACTCAGCGCTTCCGGTCTGTCACGTGTGCTTTAATCCAATTTCGTGGTCTTGCATTGAATATCAAACCAGCAGAATCTTGACACAGAGTCTCGTTTGATGTAATTGAAAAGCTAAGCATCTATAAAAACATGGCATAGTAACCCTTCAGGGATAAGGCACCCCATTTCCTCCATACTAGAGCCTATGGATCATGTAACAATTACGAATCTGTCAAGTCACAATTAGGAATCTCTCAAGTCAAGCAGTGCACCCATACTGATAGGCCTAAGAAAAAAATGTTGAGTTTCCGATTATGAAAGAAATAGGGTTAGTTGGTTGGTTGGTTGGTTGGTCGGTTGGTTGGTTGGTTGGTTGGTTGGTAGGTAGGTAGGTAGGTAGGTAGGTAGGTAGGTAGGTAGGTAGGTAGGTAGGTAGGTAGGTAGGTAGGTAGGTAGGTAGGTAGGTAGGTAGGTAGGTAGGTAGGTAGGATTTTTTTTTCAGATTTCGGCTGAAGTGAGCTCTGTTGGGTTACAGCAGCCCAGGCTCGAAAATTCGTGTTCGAGTTCGGCCGCGTGCCTGGCCAGTGGCGCGGTCGAACTCGAACACGGTTCGAAATGTTCCGCTACGGGGCATTTCGGGGAGCGCAAGGTCTATTACACTACCCAATCATATATCTCATCTCAGGTGTACGTATAAGTACAAAATTGTTTTATAGGCCATGATTTGGATTGTATACATTCTAAATGTTTCAATCAAATGATTTGGAAGTTGTCTCCTCCACGAATGTTGCATGAGCCGCGCCGAGTCCTACTAGCGTTGTTTTGACGGAGGTGTTCCAAATAGAACAGGGCGTTCTATATGTTCGATATGGTGTTCGAAGGGAACGGCCGTTACGTCACAGGCAAAATCTAGCAGTAGAAAAACTTAAGTCACCTTTATTCATTATGTTTTAGGTAGTTCTAAAACTGTGTCAAGTTTCATCGTAGTGCGACAAGGCTATCGATAGTTACAGGACATAATCATATATGTATGGAATAATACTTCCTGGGCCGCCTTAACCCAACAGAGTCCACCAAATACAGTTTAGGCTGCACCAAGTAATTTTTATGGATGACGTCCGCGCGCGCATTGATTTTGGTCTGTTCCCAGAAAAAAAACACAAGAATATCCGCTTCCTGTAAATATGACCAAATCGTAAGATTAACGTAAAACTCGTCACGCGAAATGCATAAATAAACACATGTGCCGTATGCGCACCACGGTCAAAATACCAGTAGTAGTACTAGTAAGCAAGATGGCGTCGAATTCCACAGAGCATGTGGGTTCGGACGCTAAATATGTGAGCATAAAAGTGAAAAAGGGCGGCAACGTTGCTGTTGATTAGTACGCTCTCGATGTCTGTAAGGGAGAGCTGACGTTCGCGCAACTATACGAGAGACTTGTAGCGGCGAGTGAGTTTCGGCCGTACAATTTTAAGCAAGTCTTGTCAAGATCAGCTACAGTGCATTTCTTCTGCAATGACGAGAAGATCGGGAGAGGCATTGAAGTTTACTCCGGCCTGCAGGTGGGGCAGGCAACCAAGCAATTCGGGTGTTTCATCCGCATGGAGGTTGACAATACAGCTGCCACAACTGAAGCTCCTAGGCCCAAGTCTGCTTTTGAGGTATGAAAAGTTCCGTCCTTTAGTCTGTTTTGGATCAAGTACCATGTACGAAAAAAATATAATCTGGGACGGGGGAGTGTAAGATGAATGCATTCATGTATTCTGCATGGATAATGATCATTTATTCGTTTCTGGTTATTTATACTTGTTGGGGAAATATGCGCTTTTTATTTCTATCTATCTATTTCTTTTATTTCTATCATTTTTGGTCCATATTTGGCTCTTGAATAATTGCTATTATTCATTAGGATTTCTAAAGCATAGGTAGAAATGTAGTAATGCATGCGAAGAGTTAATCACAAACTAATTTTGCCTTTTTAATATACTATGTTTCTGCAGGCCTGCAATGGGATATGGGATATGGAAAGAAACAGGACAGGACAACAACTGCTGTTCAACTTCAACTGATTCATTCAAAATATTGCTGTTTTCATGATGAATAAAAGAATTGTTGGTTGTTACACTGTGTTCTCTCATTCAATTTGTGTTCTAACATGTGTCGTCGACTATTATATTTCAAATCTAGGCATCTTGTTTTTTTCGGCTCTTCTTGTTTTTTTTCGCGCTCTCGCATTAGATTTAGGGTCTCCGAAGGACGTCATCCATAAAAATTACTTGGTGCAGCCTTAACAAATAAAACTTGATTGCATCAGGACGATGGAATTTTCAAGACGACTTATAATTGTACAGATATACATCGTACAAGCACATTCGAGTAATGAACAAAGAAGTACAATGTTTACTACACATTCGTACATCAAATGTTCTAAGCCTTAATCTGTTTAGAGAGTGTGCAATATCTAAAGTCTGTCAGAAAATTTGCTTTACTTCGATTCTATCTTAAATCACTCAGATATCATATCAAAAATGTTATGTCCCTTGCTAGAGGTCGGCCAAAAAAAGGTTACGGTCGGAAGGTTTTTGCTAGGGTCGGGGGTCGGTTGAGTAACCAGATACACAACATCTTTATGCCTTATTATACAAGGCGCCTTTGAGCCATCTTACGCTTTCTTACTAATTTCAATCATTTTTCAATGATCAGAAGAACCGGCCAGCTGCGCTCTTTCTTGTGAAGAAGAAGAGAGCGACCTTTATCACCACAGTCGCGGTGACGGTTATGTCATCGATTGGTGCCGTTTTATGACCTTCGCCATGAAGGTTATGCTTTCGGTGCTGCCTGTCTTGTACATGTACTAGTATGTCTGTGTGTACATGTGTGTGTACATGTGTGTGTGTGTGTGTGTGTGTGTGTGTGTGTGTGTGTGTGTGTGTGTGTGTGTGTGTGTGTGTGTGTGTGTGTGTGTATGTGTGTGTGTGTGTGTGTGTGTGTGTGTGTGCGTGCGTGCGTGCGTGCGTGCGTGCGTGCGTGCGTGCGTGCGTGCGTGCGTGCGCGCGCCTGTGTGTGTGTGTGTGTGTGTGTGTGTGTGTGTGTGTGTGTGTGTGTGTGTGTGTGTGTGTGTGTGTAAGAGTGGACAAAATAGAGCTGTAGGTTTATACTATTGAAGCGCAGTAACTGTTATGATTTGGAGCAAGCTGTAACAACATCTGTTTGTAATATTGTTCTCCATTCCCAACACTGTAATCAGTTAATGTGGTGCCATCATTGTCAACTATGTGTGAGTTTTTGATGAAGTGAAGTATAAAGAGGTGTGATCCTTTGATGAGCTGAGTAACAGGAACATGAAATAGCCAATGCCATGCTGTGTGTCTAGACCATGTCTAGCCGTTCGTCTGAAGAGACAGAATAAAGAGCCAGGGTTGTGGAGTTGAAGACAGTTGAAGCCAGGGTGGACTCTGAGCGAGAGTAGAAGGAGTGTGTCCCAACTTCACGACTCCCGTGCGCGTGTGTACGACAATGCTGTGTCCTGTGTGTGTTCCTTAGTCCTGTAGCCCGTTCCTCTGCAGCATTCCCAAAGAACCGGGCCATAACATCGCCCCTTCGTGTGTGTTTGTTCTTTTTATCTTTTCTGATATGTTTTTGGATGACATAACTGTGGATCTCTAGCATGGTGAGGTGAATTTGACACGTCATAAGACGACCCCAACAAACACTAGTCAACAAAGCCTACAGCCAGGAGTTCGCTATCCCCAGACCCCAGGGAAGACCACCGAAGAGATGGAAAGACCAAATTGTGAAGGGCATGCGGGCTTAAACAGTCGGGAAGCTGAGGCTAGGGCAAGGGATAGGACTGCTTGGAGGATCCTCCTGGAAAGCAAGGGGCCAGTTTCTAGCCTGAGCACGTAGGCAGGCAGTAGGCAGGTAGGCATAACTGTGGATACTAGTATATTGTATTCAGACATTCCGAGTGCGAGGAAGATTTGCGTGAAAGTAATGACAAGCAAGACGGTATTTACAATGTGTGCATATTTTCATTTTTTCAACTGGTTATGGGCTAACTAGTCCCGATATCGTTGATATTCACATTTAGAAATTATGAAGAATGACTTTTCTGACTCAAACTTCTATCATTTATTGCCCACTCTGAGAAATTTCTCCTTGCTATCCTTCCCACGGTAGTTTACGGCAGTACAAGTATAGCCTCCTGTGTCCTCCGCCCTGGCATCTACCAACACCAACGAACCGTTCGTCTGAACCTCCATCCTAGGGAACCCTGATCCCACCGCCAACATGGCACCTGCTGGAGTGGTCCAGAAAAACTCGGCTTCAGGACAGCCTGATATTTTGCAGTTCAAGATGGCGGTTTGCCCTTCATCGACATAGTCCTCGCTACCACTTGTGTCAATAGACGGCGCCTCTTCGTGGTCACAGCTGCTGCAGGTCAGATCCTCCAAAGCAACATCCTTGAGGTACTTGCCCTTCAAGCTCGCTGGGCTGTTGCAGACCAGGAAAACGTTAGGTGGATTGACCTGCTTGCGAAGCCATGCGGCAAAGCCTTTCAGTTGACAGTCGCAGTTGAACGGGTCGTCGCCCACGGTGAGAGTTTGAAACTTTGGAAGCCCCTCTATGATCTTTTCAGGCAGGAAATGCAACGGGTTGCCTTCATCTAGCCATACTCTGGTCATGTTTGGGAACGCCCGCGCGGTCAAGGCGCCTTCCTCGATGATACGAATCTTGTTGCCTGACAGATTCAGAAGGTCAATCGCCATGTTGTCCGGAAAAGAGTCTGGACCGACGTATACAAAAGAGTTGTCGTTCAACGCAGGTGTGTCAAGGGACGGCAAACCGTCCAGTGCTGGCGCCACGTGTAAGATGTTGGTGAAGTTATTCCCTCCAAGTGCCAGATAGAAAAGTTTCACCAGGCCATTGAAAGTACCAGGAGAGATACGACTCAACTGGTTGCACGAAAGATCCAGTTCGGTCAGCTTCTGCAAATCTTTGAATGTTCCAAGCTTTAGTTCCGTCAAGTTATTGTGGGCGAGGTACAAGTACGTCAGCTGAGGGACGCATGTGAAGGTTCCCGGCGACAGGCTGACCAGTTTGTTGTGTTTGAGAGAAATAAGATACAAGTGATCAAGTCCACAAAATACCTGGGGATCCAGAGTACCAGCTACCTGCAGACTGGTCACATTGTCCAAGGTAAGCCGCTGCAACCTGGATGACATGATAAAAGGGAAAATCGAAATTAAGACACAATAACAAATAACTACAGAATCGTATACTTTCGTGAAATGTTTATAATTTTTGTAAATGTCTTATTTCACTCCTGGAGGCTCTTTTTGCTTAGGTTCATCTCAATAATTTCTTAGCTGTCTTAAACACTCTATGGATATAACACTGCATGAAAGAAAAATCTGGAATGGTCCAAATTCTATTTCCTGCCACCTTTCTGGGACCGGCATAAGGAAAGTGAGGAAAACGTGATGAAATGAAAACGATTGATTATCTAGTGGTAAAAGAAGTCCTGGCAGAGTGTCCCAACAATTAAATCTGTCAGGATGTGCAGTTTGTACTCTTCAGTAGCCTCTACCAGGCTCCACAGGCCGCTGGAAAAATCGTAGAAATGGGCCAGATAGACAGATAACATACCAGAGAAGTTAGTCTGTTATAGAAGCTACAGTTTGCGACCTCCTGTGGATAGTATATTGAACGCTGTCTCCGTAGCCGACTCCCTTAGCATACTATTCACTCTATTTGGCCAATTTCTTCTACTTTTTTCAGCCATCCGTGGGGCCTGGTAGAGGCTTCTCCACAGTACACACCGGGTGTGTTACGCCATGAGGCGGTTTACCGGATATGCAATACAAACAAACAAACAAACAAACAAACAAACAAAAACATGAAATACTAACCCGATAAGATCAGAGAGCTGTCCGGTACGCAAAGGCTCCTCTATAGGGTTGTTCTCCATCGACAGTACTTCCAGCTGGGCTGCATCGGCCATGTTGGATGGGAAACTCTTTAAACTGTTATACGGAACGTCAAGTTCCGTCAGGGAGGCAAGTCCTGCAAGTGAGATGTCTTCAATCTTGTTGTAGCCGAGCTTGAGGTGTCTAAGACCTTTCAGGTGACCGAGGACCCCCTTCTCCATCACAGAGATCTCATTCTTGTCAAGGTATAAGTTTTCAAGAGAAGGGAGATTACCAAATGTGACGTTGCTGACAGACTGCACACGGTTGCTGGTGAGCGTGAGGATCTTCAAATCGGGCAAGTCAACAAATACGCCGTCAATATTAGCGAGTGTGTTCTGCTCCAAATCCACAGACTCAAGTTGATTCCACCCGACAAATGTATCTTTATTTATCCTACTGATGGTATTGAAGCTTAAAGTCAAGGATTGGATGTTGGAGGATCCAGAAAACGCTGTTTGAGAAAGAGAGGTAAGCTTGTTGTTCATCAACATTACGTTCTTCAGATGAGGCATGCCTGAGAATGCTCCTGGCTCGAGATGGGAAATATTGTTCTGATAAAGGTTGATCATTTCAAGAGTAGGATGATCAGTGAACAGTCCTGACTGAACGGCCTCCAGTAGGTTATGGTTGCCGTCAAACGATTTTAGATTGGGCAGACTGTGCAGCATGCCGGAAGGGAATCTGGTGAATGAACAGTTGGTGACGCTGAGGTCGGTGACGGTGGGGACAGTAGCGAACGTCTTCACGTCCAACGTCGCCAGTCTCACGTTCCAGAAGATGCGTAGGGACGTCAGCACAGGCAGATGAAGGAAATCATCTTTTTTTAACATAGTGATGTTGGTGAATTCTGAAAACGGTTTTAAGAAACAGATATGTGATAATTACTATGCGAACCAACAAAAAATGAAAGGACAGTATTGGGGTTACAGGGGTGTTCCTATATAGCAGCTTCAAAGTTGGTTTTAATGCAGTGGTCGCAACAGGGTGACCCTGGTTCAATCGTGAGTCAAGACATCTCGGTTGGGGCTGCACCCAGCTTTCGGAAGGGACGTAAAATAGGGGTCCCGTGTTCTATGAGGTGCCTCGAGCACGTTACAGGGGAAGGCCTAGCAATTCTTCCCAGTAAAAATATACCCTGCCGCAGAAACAGCAAGGAATCTTGCCGCCCTATGTGCCGCTAGGCACTACAAGGGTATGGACGAACGATATTTGGGTTACACAATATTATTGGTATCTTACATCTAATCGTCCTACATCTATTAACAGATTCAGATACTAAATAATGACCCCATGTATCGCTTGTGTGTTGATGAAACTTTTATTTCATACTTGAAAGAGTGAATAGTCTGTTATCAGTTGAGTATTGTCATCGGTAGAATTTGCTATCATAGTGTTGAGTGTTTGGGACGGAAGGTGTGGGGAGGGGGGCAGCCCGGTAAAACTACAAGTTCGCGAGGAGATGAGTTCGCGAAGAGAAGGTCTCCGCGAATCTCGCGAACTTAAATTTCTCGCGAATATAAATAGACTTACAGTAGTTAACCTCGATGTATTCATGCCTGCCTGCCTGCCTGCCTGCCTGCCTGCCTACCTACCTATAGCTTTGAATGAACTTTATTGCTCTACAAATAGTACAATTGTACATGGCACAATGTACGACAACAATGACAATGCAATCAATACAATGAATGCTAAACTAGTCTATTCTATTCTATTCTGAAAACTATAACTACAAGAATATGGACGTAAATACGAGGGACTAAGAAGGCTGGCATACGCGTACGTGGTGGGGGTGGGTGTTGACAAGGACAAAATCTGTACGCAGATGTATACAGTAATGTATGTTTACCTATGTCCAGGTAGGTTGTGTTAGTCGGGAAGTTGGTAGGCACTGTGGTAATGTTCCCTCCACGGCATGTGACGATGGTGGTGTTGTTGTCCTCCCCGGGAAAACAGTCGCAGTACTGTGGACAGGGCAGACTCCAGCCAACAGCCGTGACCAACCACAGGACAGGCAGATACTGATACAGCTTCATGATGGTCCGCACGTGCTAAACCAACAATACCTGTACAATGTACGTCTGACTCAGTAGAGTGTTTAGGTACCTGTAAAAGTGTTTAGGTACCAAATGTGAACAGCTGGTCTACTTTACCCACAGCATTATACTGTACACCTTAACAAACTAAAAGATAAGTGGACAGTTGTTGTTTTTTGGACTACTACTGATATAAATATGAAAAACGACGATGGAAATCCTCATACAAAGCCGACAAGTTATCACTAGAAAAGACAGTTGGCTATATGTATAAATCACACTCATCCAAGTTCTTCAGGCCCGGGTTCGAACCTGCGTCTACCAGCGCTATACACTGTTTTTGTACCTAAATGTGTTATAGATTAACCTCCCCCTAGCTATTAACGTTAGCTGTACAGTTATTCGCGGTATCCACGTTTCTCCTGACAAGTAGGCCGATATACACTTAAACATCATACTAATATAATTCTTTTAGTTACCTTACCTTGCCTTTTAGGTACACCTGGTTGGCTGACTTTCCACGGCTGAAGAAGAAAGGGAAAATGTTTCTGAGTTGACTGTTTGACTGGAAAATATATCCTGGTGGAAAAATACTGTAATGTAGTGCTAAAGGTAACGCAAACATGACCTCTGTACGATATGCAAACCGACCTTTCTCATTGGCCACATGACGAGGTTCCTAGGTTGACACTGATATATTAGAGGTGTGGGGCATTGTGCATTTTAGGACGGGCCGAGATGGATATTTCTTTCTAGAACCATTAAAATCATTTTGTCCTGTTGGCAAAGACGAAGCTTAGGTCAAAAACTTGATGCACAGATCTGGGAAAAGCCGACTGGGTAACGTTAACTCTCCTCAGAGTTCAGAAGTAGGTACATTTTTACAGGGAGGGGTTGCTGTGACACAGCTAGTTTCCTTGCTGTTTCAATAGCTGGGTATAGTCTTACAGGGATGGGTTGCTACGTCTTGCTTGCCCTTCCTCTGTAATGTGTAAGAGGTATCTCCTCGAAAACGGGACCCACATTTTACGTCCCTTCCGAAATACGGGTGCAGCCCTAACCGAGATGTCCTGCCCACAGTTGAACCGGCGATTCCCAGTTAGCAACTACTAGTAATTGGAACCAGGAGCTCAACTACTGGGTTTAATGCTATTGTAATACCTCAAAGGCAACCAACGTTTTTTTAATATGCAAATCACTGTTCAAATTGATGGAAACGGCAAACTTTTAAACACGATTTATTTCATGTTTTACATTCAAGACAGTGCAAACGCAAAAAAATAGTAATACTAATAAGTGAAAAATCATATATTGACATAACCCTTCTCAAAAGGTATTCAATCCTTTTATATTCTGTACATATCATACAGTTGGGTGGCATAAGAGAATGTAACAGGCAGCAGTTTCATTATGGAAAAGCAATCTAATAATGGACTCCAGCCCACTATGCTTTCCAAATGAAGCTTATTTTGTGTATTTTTCCACAATCCACTCACTTCTTGTGCTGCTAAAATTGAAAGGTTTTGCATGGACACAGCGAGGGAAAATTGATTTAATTTATTTGAAAATTTTAGATCATAGTACGAAATGTGTAGTCACCTTCGAAGCTTCGGTCCTTGTTTTGGGCAAGTTAATTGGTTACAATTGGTTTTTGTTTGTGTGTGCCTGTCTGTCTGTGTATTTGTGTGTGTGGGTATGTGTGGAGTTGTGTGTATATTATAAGTATTGTGTGTCAGTGTGTGTGTAGGTTGTGTGTCCATGTGTGTGTGTGTGTGTGTGTATGTAGGGTTGTGTGTGTGTGTGCATGTGTGAGGGGTGGTGGGGTCAATTAGTAAGCTACATGTAGTGCCCCGTGAGTAATGCAGGAAGCAGTATTGCAGAAGCAGGTTGGAATGTATGCACTGACTAGTTGTGAAAAGATCTGTTGGCAAATTCAACAACCAGAAATAAAGCACTACCCATCCATCAACTTTCTTGGTGTGCCTATAACAAGTGAAGTCAACATTGTTTTGAAAGAAACCAAAAAAGCAGAAATTTTACGGAAAAATACTCAAACCTGGAGCGGCGCGGCGTGGATGAAAACAAAGGCGACGATCATTTTACATTCATCTTTCATTAAAAGTTCAGCATTCCAGTGTAAAACTAAGTTGAAACGATTTCAGCCTTCAACATTATATATAAGTGCAGTGTAAGACAACAATGTATTGTACATCGTATGTTGAGAAGTGTCAGTTAGAAGTGATGGTGTGATGTCATCACAACAGCGACCAATCAGAATTCTCCACTGAGAAGTGAGACAAGCTCATTGGCTGCAACTTTTAAATACCACCAACTCCATATCCTGTCAGCTTTTTCTACTTCTATGGCATATTTGATGCAAGCTTTAGTTGCATTTCGCAAAAGAAGTATGGAATGTATGATACAATTCTCTTTTCATACCAATACTAGTATTGTTAACAGAGTATTCCAGAATTATATACAATCTTGATTGTAACTGAATATCAGAATATACACATATCTCACAAACTCTGGCTATTTTGCTATTATAATAAACATGAACATAGCATAGTTCCTTCTACTCACAAAACAGCCACTATATTTCTAAACCACAAACTTTAAGTTATCTATGTGACAACGCTTTTCAATTTCGTTTTAATACTAATACAGAAGTCTTATTCACAATTGTAAATTTTTGCAACCTCATATTTTCACTCTTTCTTTAAATGACAAAAAGGTGGTATCTGGACCCATCCTACGCACCTTCAACTAACCTGTACACGGATGAAATTCTGAAATGTACAATATTATAACCTTACTCGTCCACCTTTTAGTGTAAACCAGGTAAATTGAGCTTCCCTCAAGTAGGCATCTCACAGAACTGTGTCAAATTGCTCATTGAGAAAATTGTGTCAACTTTACGAATTTTCACCAATTTTCCCTTACGGTCACACTAACGTGCGACGCATGGGGAAAACATGTGACCTCGGCAAAACCAAAGATAGCTTCATTGGAAATCACAGTGTTGCCATTGAATTAAAATCCAGTGCACAAATAAGATTAATCAAAAAGAGATTTACACTGATTACACTGTTTTGAGGCATTTTGCCAATGAGGAATTATTAAAAACTCTTTTTTAAATTTGCAATTCCATGCACTGAATTGGTGATGGTTTGCGCCACTTTGTGAATCCCTTTTGCGATTTGGTACAGACCAATGAAATACCCACTTAACTTCACCTTTAGTTATTTCTCCATAGTGTCACAGAGTGACACAGGCAACTTTTCCTTAGGCCACACCAATTTAATTTCTTGGTTAACAGATTTGTTTTGTAAAAATTTTAGCACAAGGACATCATTAAAACAGAAGGCTGGGGTGAAAACCTTGCACCTGACCCTGTTCACTCCCTGAAACTGTGTGCACCAAAGTACAAACTTTCCTCTGAGATTCTGTTTTTATGTTGATTTTCCAATCTAGCATTTTTTTAGAAATTCCGTTAACCAAGAAATTAAATTGGTGTGGCCTTATGGAAAAGAACAACTCTGCATCCAATGAAAGCCTCAAAATTTACCAGCACAATTTACCAGCAAGTTTACATGGCTACTTAAATGTTTTTTTTCCCATCAGCGCTTGTACAACAACAACAACAACAACAGACAAAATTTTCTTCCTAAACCACCAAAAAACGGATCTGTACAGAGTCTTTTGTGCTAGGTTCTGGAGGCAAAGTTCATGCTGGCCATCATCTTGTTGATCTTGTCGTCATTGCGCATGATGTTGGCCTTGACCGCAGCAATCTGGTCCAGCTGGTCAGCCATGGCCTGGTCAAGCTCTGACAGCTGGGCCTTTAGAGGCTCCACCTCACTATTGGTGATGCTGGACAGGGAGAGACCATCATGGAATGATTAACAAAGTTACGGCAAAAAAAATTACTTTAGCAACTGGATAAAATTTTGAAACAGTCAGACGTCTCAGACAGCAGGGGTTCATCTAAATCAGGAAAGAGGGGCGCTACACCCTCTTGTTTCAGCCCAGCGCCCCCTTGTTGAATTCAGATTTTAGCTTAATATCCAGCATACAGCCTTCACTCAGCAATCAATTCATCCATAAATACATAGAATCCGCTCCCTCACATGTGTGTGCTCCCTCTTGTTTAATTTTTCTATCAAAACCCCTGGACAGCATCCATATTGTATCATTCTATACATTGTAGATAAAGATACTATTGACAGTCATCAAAACATTGATTCTTATCATTTCCTTGGTTTTGAATAAAGAACTTTGTTTTTCAGTAATTCACCAACCTGATGAAACTATTGTCAAAACATGTCATCATCAGAGCTGGTCTGTGACTCATACACAAAAACAATTACCTCCAAGAGGGAGGTTAACATTCAATGAGGGTACTGTTTTTGGTTCTCTTTGTGTGTTCGCACCTATAACTCAAGATCCTTTTGATGGATTTGTATGACCTTTGGCTTGTGGGTACTTATTGAGGTCCGACCGAAGATGGCGACTTAGGGCCCCCTAGCAGTGTTTTTAGGTACTGCAACATTACAGGCTGACAACCCCCTCTGAAAGTTGTATGGTTAAGTCCATTGACAGCTGGTCACCACAGAATGGGGATGACCAATGTCCACTTATGGGACGGAGATAGCTGGGATCGATTACGGGCAGAAGGGAAGGGCTATGGCATTAACAAATTAAAAAAAAACTCACAGAGGTATGATTGTGAGATCTTTGATTTCTTGTAATTCTACATCAAAACTACCTGCAGACAAATCTCAGTGTATAGTCCAAACTAGCTAAACTGTGCGATGTTCATGTAAAACGCAGACCTTTGTTCTCTCTTGATTGCCATGTCTAGCTCCTTGTTTTCCTTCCGCCACACCCCCAGCTCCTTCTGCATGGCATCCATGTCTTCCTGGACGTAGTCCATGACTTTACCTGGTAGAAAAAGACATACGGAGAAGCTAAAGGTTAGACTAGCTGACACAATGGTAAGATTTCACGGAAGGGAGGTCTCAAAGTGCCAGTGAAAAAGAAATTTCTTATATCATTCACATAAAAATTGGTCTTTTCTGAAAACATATGATTGAATGTAATCTTTAAAATCAATTAAACTATATTAACTACTATGTACGTGCTCTTTGGCTAGAATGGCAAAGAGTCCTTTCCATGACATCACAACCAGTTACTAATTTATCCCACCAAAGAGCACACAGGAGACAACTGATCTAAAGATTACGTCTACACATAACTGGATGTTGTCAGATAATCACAACAAGGCAACTTAAGAGTGACGTTTTAATACTTTGTACCGTGTACAATTGCCGTATAATAAAGTTCTTTTTCTTCTCTCATTCTAATGTTCCAAATCAAAGTAAGAGAGGAGCCAATCACAAACAGAAGAAGTTTTTGAAACAAAAATTGTGGTGACTCCCTGTTCCTTACCAAGAGGGTTGGCACTCCGGCAGAGAACCTGGATAGCCGCCCGTAACTTCTCGACCTCCTTGGACACCATTTCTCTCTCCTTCCGCCAGGCTGCGTCTGAAACCAGTGGCTTCTCCTGGGGAACATCAACATTAGGTCAGCAACTTAGGGCAAATGGTGTGGTCAAGACAAAGAAAAAAAACACTGGTGAACATTTTAAGGGGATATATCCACACCGGAAACGGACGAACAATGATGATGATTCTCAAAGACAGAGCTATGTTCCAAAAACATTTATGAAAAATCATTCAAATGATATGGTGTTGTATGGCCGAGTGGCTAGCCTATTTGCCAAGTTGCACTTCTTCCTTCTTTCAGCATTTTTTACTGTCAACGCTATGTGACCATATTAGGTAAAAAAAAAAGTTCTTAGTAAAAGTAGTTGTAGTTACTGTGGCATTTTCTACACATGGAAAGGAAAGAATCATTGATCAGTGAATTCTACTTGGTAAAATAGAATTAAAGCAGTTTGAAGAATTAAAAGTAAAAAGCATGGCATAGATCCAGGTCTAAATGATGTGTCTATACCTATAGGTGTGTGGCAATGAATGGCCAATGGCTAGGACAAGAGATTGAAGGGTGACCAGTTCAATTCCTGGCGTTCCTGGCTAGACGTTGTGTCCTTGGGAAGGCACTTTACACGACTTTCCTTACTCCACACAGGTGTAAAAATGAGTACCTGACTTTGGTTGGGGAGGTAAAAGGCGGTGGAAGGATAGGCTCTACCTTCCATTACCGTGCCCAAGACACAGTGGATAACAACCCACTCCCACTGCCTCTACAGCTTCAAAAAGGCCATGATTACTTTTCTTACCTTACACAGGAGGTCTACATTGTAGATCTGTAAAAAAAACATGTTTTCCTCACCGGTTCCTTCTTATTTGCTGATTTAGGTTGTCCCTCCAGCTCCTTCTTGGTCTCCAAGATTTTCCGGACCAAACCTCCATGTTCTCCATCCTCAGCTACTTCACCAGAGGTGGGCTCCAACTGACAGGGCGGAAACGGATTACACATTTCCAACTGCTATACTGAACTAGTCTTTTGCTTACTTGCTTACTGCTTGCTTAAGGGCAGTCCATTGTTGTACAAGTAGGTCCATAGACATACATGTATGCAGAGTTTGTGTTTTAAACTACAACTAAAAGCCACTACAGGGCCCAAATCTACACCACTTACACCAAGTGCTATCTATATGTACCACTTAAAAATCATGACAATTGCAAGGCCATAACATGAGATATCAAAACCGAAGTTCTGCTTCTGTGCCTTAGAAGGACACTAGGGGTCCATTATTAATGAGGCCCTGTCATCTTCGACACTGTGCTTGGAATCGTAAATGTCCTAATTGAAATTCAATGCAAGTTTGACATCTTCCCGAATTTCTTGAACATGTGTGAACTATGTAATATATATGGGAATTTGCTGTTCTAAATCTGGTACATAGAAAAGTAGCAGAATATAAAAACTACTGTAATTCACTTTATCTTCACAGTAGCAAACTTTCACGGTGTAAGGAAAATGGACATTTTCACTGAACTCAAACTTCACGGTGGCAGCAATTGATTTACAGAACTTACAGATATGTGAAGAAATCACAAAAAATAACGACAGGTTTTTCACAGTGATGATAACTTCAGGGTACAGAGGTGACCGTGAAAACAGTGAAAATAAAGTTACAGTAAAAGAAACAAGAATTACAGTATTGTAACTCACAGGCTCCATCTCAGGTGGAACAGGGCCCGAGTCTTCAACCACAAATGTCTCGTCGTCATCATCATCATCCGAGTTTCCCCCGTCGTCAATGATGACACTCGCCACCTGTTTACCACTCCCTATCCTGGAGGAACGATGAAGGGCAGAATAAAATACAAGTTGATATTGTATTGCATGTTGAGCAATTTCTCTGATAGTAAACGTGAAGTTATGTATGTAAGCCTTTAGTGTTTCAAAAATATCTTGTCTATACTATTTACTAGTAATTTAGGAATCCATAGTATGTACATGTATAGAACACTATTTGTATAGAACACTATTTGTTATGTTTATTTATTTCTGTTAACGGCCGTGCGCTTTCGTATGTTCACAGAACGCGAGGTTGCGCAGACGTGTCTTATCCTCTGACATCTCATAGTAATACCACATGTACTTAATATAAATTCACATACGGCAACAGCCTATCCTACATACTGAGTTTTCAAGTTGCTTTCCTTAAATCAAAAGAATGACTGACAAAGTTTCAGTATTTCCTCAGTGCAATGCCAAAGACTTTTTAAGGGCCCCTATTTTCCAGAGGGTAGGATATATCATATTGCTGGGTACGTTATATTACATTGGTATGAGGTTATACAATGTAGAGTGTGAACAGTTGATTATAATATTGCTGGGTACATTATATTATATTGCAACGAGGTTAGAGAGGTGACAGTCCATTCCGTACCTTGCAGTGGGGTCCTCCTGTGGCTCTGGTCTCCTGGTTCTTCTAGGGGCGGCTGGCCTGGCACTACCTGGACGGGGGATCTTCCGACTGAGGGAGAAACATATACATGTATCAAACATATGCAGTACCTTAAACAGGGACAGGGGGCGTCACTATCCCAAGCCTGTATATGACTCATGGCTGTACATGACTGTCTCTTGTCACATGATACTAGTAATCAACATGAAGTCATGTGACAAGAGAACTCCAAGACGGGATCTGACTTTACCAGGTTGATGAAGAGACAGGGTTTGCCTCAAAAGCTCCCCAGTCAGTAGCAAACTCTTTTATTGTGTGCAGTGTGTAAATATTTGTAAAAAAATATAGTACCGTATTACAAGTCATGTATCTACAACTTACAGCTACTGTAAGATTTCTATTACTGAGCCACACACATGGAATTGTACTTATAGGACAAGGTGGCATGTCGGCCTAGTGGTTAGGGTTGTTGACTCAGAACCTGGAGATACTGAGTTCAAATAACTAACAGGTCCTGATGTTGTTCCTAATCAATGGGAAAGGCACATGCATACCTACATGTAGCTTCAGACAGGGATTTCCATCGGATGAGACGTTTAATCATAATCGGCAGTCCCATGTTTAAGGAGACCCACACCCTGACAAGTTAAAGAACCCACCACACTTATTGAAAAGGGTTATAAGGATCCATCCCATGTGAGTTAATCAAATAAATCTGCACGAAACTGAGCAAACCCAGGATATAGGTGAAAAGTGGTTATATACTGGCTGCACAATACATATATGAGACAGATACAGACGAGAAACCATACGCTCACCTTGCGATGACCTGCGGCGGAAGCTCGTCTGTTCCGTTGACTTCTCCATTCATTTCCGCGTGGCTGGCGTCTCCCGGGGTTTGATCCGCCTCTGTATCCGAACCGTCTGGGCAACAAAACATTTCTGTCATCTTCAACTCCAGACATTTATCAGACATATTCTATATTGTTTAACATACGAAACAAACAATCATAGGTGGAATGCCATTGCACCTCTCTTCCTTCTGAGTTTTATGTCCAAAACAATCACCTAAAGTATTAGTAAATGATTCAAATCAATATAATTGGATGATAAGGCTGACTCCAGTGCAAGGTACTTAAAATTTCTAAGTATGCTTACAAAAATACCTAGCAGCTACTGACTCTTGCCAAAGTTCTAAGATTCTAAGAGACTTACCAATATCCTATCTTGTAAGTTTACTTAAAGATGATTTAATGCAAATAATGTAGTTCTGAATTTTACAACAGTTACTGTACACAAAAACCTTTAAATCCTAGGTACAAGACAAATATGTTGAATACAGATATCATTCTCGTATGCAAATTTGCCTGTACAGTTTCTAGATTATTTTATTGACATTTATCGGCAGCTTTATGTCATTAACATGTACATTGATTCAAATAATCCATGTTTGTATTTCAACCTTTTGTAAGAAATGATGAAATGTTCTTTCATCTCAATAAACCATTCATTCATAATGATTTATTCATTCTGAAGAAAAGGCACATCCCACCTTCCCGAGCATGTCTGCGTCGCTGTCCCTTCGCTGAGGACGGTCGCGGGATGCGACTGGTGACCTGCTCTGACTCTTCCTGCAAAACAACAAACAGCCACGCCGCAAATTACAACACAAACAAAATTTGAAGTACATTTGTACAACCAATCAAACTCAATTGACTTCCTTCATTCAAGACAGGGGAAAACTTTTTAAAAGTCCAAACTGGGTTGTGCTGTATATTATATATCCATGTCAAATATAATATGTTACTGCCTGAAAGTAAGCTCAAGAGTGCCCGAAGTGAATGCATTATCACAAAATATTGATTTTGGTAATGAAAATTTGGTATTAATTGATGAAATACCAGATGTCTGTAGTCAATATCAACCCACTTTTATGATGTTTCATACAATGTAGACATGCAGTAGCCCTATTCGTCATTCAGAACATTTCGAATTGAGGTAGAATTATCATTTCATGACATTGTGTACCAATGCAAGGGCACTTGTAATCTCCAAGCAGACGTTGGGATGGAAGGTACATTTTCTGTTCTTTAGTCTGAAATCTTCATCTGCTTGGAGATTACAGCACTTGAAGTGTGACAGGGGGCACATGTAATTGAGTATAATGCTTGTAAGTAGATTTAGTTATGTATCGTGGTGCAAAAGGATTGTTGTGGAGCCAAGGACAGCCAGCATGCTTTAGCTGTCCTATACTGAAAGGAGATGACAGGAAGACAAATGTATCAGTACATGGTTACAACACACCACAGTATATGGTTGGGAGGAAACACACTTTCACAACTGTAAAGTGAGAATACAGGACTGGGGTGTGTTACATGTATTCAGTAGTAGCAAGGATGTTGGAAGAAATATAAGGTCAATGTAGTATACAGTCGTGTATAGCGTTTAACGTCCCGACAAGCACATTTCCGTCCCGGGACGGAGGAACGGGATATTGAGACAGTCCTGTCTGTGACAGGTGTATTTACAACTTACTGTATGTACCGTATGTTATGATGAAAATAAACACACAAGTTGGAAAAGTTGCATGCTGTTGGTTGAAAAAAGAAATTTGGAATGGGCAGAATCAGGTTTAAAGGTGTTGCCAAAGACTAATTCCCTAGGGAATGCGTTCATGGAATTTTTTGAATATTTGGCAAACCAAAAGCAGTACAATACAAAAGGCCCCACCCCTGAGGCATCATCAAAAAGGGAAAGGCACATGTATATATATAAGATAAGGGAATACAGGAGATCAGAATTGACATGTAGGGGTGAGAGTGGGGAGGGGGGCAGGGTGTTGGGTAAGGAGATTACAGCAGGTATACGTCACCGGACTTGCGGCCTTTTGTTGGCGACCTCACTGCAACCGAGCAGTTGACAGAGCACTCTTTTTACGAAAAGAATCTTTTTACGCTTTGCGTGTACAAATTTGTTGTCTTTTCAGTCGCACTTGTACGTTTTGCATGATATTCCCGTCCTAAGGCTACACCATTTTAACTTCTTGGCGGAATTTTTAAAAAAATGCTAGAAAATCAACAGGAAAACAGAATCTCAGAGGAAAGTTTGTACTTTAATTGGTGCACACTGTTTCAGGGAGAAAACAGGGTCAGGTGCAAGTTTTCACCCCAGCTTTCTGTTTTCATGATTTTTTTTTTTTTCCTGAAATTTAAAAAAAATCTGTTAACCAAGAAATTAAATTGGTGTGGCCTAAAATCAGGGGTAACACAAATCCAAAATGGAGGTCACAACGAGGTCGCCAACGTGCCGCCATCCAGTGAGACACCCGCTCAAGGGGAGTGCAGACTAGCTACCTCCTCCTGCTCCTTGCCGCCCGCGGCCTTGTCGGGTTCCGACGGAGACTCGTTCTTCTCCGAAGACTTCTCCTCTCGCTCCTCCTCTTTCCTCTGCTGGAGTCAAGGTCAAGGTCGGTGAGAAACAATTCTAAATCTAACAACTTTATTGAACGAAGGAGGATCAATAGATTTGCATCCTCACCTATAGATAAGGTGTACAACTCAAATTTTTGGGCCATAATTGTGAAGTATGAAGCCTTTTATGAATGTCTACCAAACTCATATTTGGGGCCATAATTATGAAGTATAAAGCCTTTTATGAATGTCTACCACACTCAAATTTGGGGGCAAAATTTTGACAATGTCTTCATAGATTTCATGGCATGAGGAACTTGACCCACACAGCTCTGATCACAGTTCACCATTGTTTTTTTTTGCCACTTACATGTACCTACTGATTTTCAAAAGGACATCAGTTGGAAAGTGATGACTACAATGATTTGAAATTTGGTGGATATTGACAAAAGACTTCATACTATATAATTCATGCTCAAAACTTGAAAGTTGTGCACCTTATTTGTGGGTGTGGCCCAGAACTTATTGATCACCGCTCGTACCACACAGGCTTTTGTTTCAAGATGAAAACTTCTCCTAATCAAAGGTTTTCATGTGTAACAAAATTCTTTATTCACATCCACACACAGTATTTACATGTACATGAGCCAACGTTTCGGTGACCATCTGTCACCTTCCTCAGGGCAATACTGACTGGTTCTATTTCACACTGCAGTCGCTGTAGTGATATAAACTCAGTCACATTTGGGACCGCTTTCTTAAGAAGTAGATTACAATTGTTCAGTCTCTTCATAGATACTGTTGCTTGACAATATCCTAAAATGTAAAGATGACAACACTTTACATTTGAGACTGCAGTTGTAATACTGCAGCGACACCTAGTTGCAGTGCAATTAGCGAACCAGTCAGTATTGCCCTGAGGAAGGTGACAGATGGTCACAGAAACGTCAGCTTATGTAAATACTGTATGCAGTTATGAATAAAGAACTTTTTTATACAGTTATTGACCAACCTGATGTCTATATTTAAGGGGGCGGGGAAGTTTTCATGCATTTACAAATATCAGACACTAATACGTTATAACTGGTGGTGCATGCAGGGCTTATCGGGACCCAAAGGACATTTTCCAGCATGCCATAACTATTCTTTCATGCACTTATCCTGCACATTTGTGCACATATATAGAGTTCCACCAAGTTCTGATATCCCAACACCTCCTCTTTCAAATATGTGGCCATGTTCAATTAATTATATGGATGACATCTGCACGGGCATCAAAATTCATCCATTTCCAAAAAAAGTTTTCGGGCCTTACAGTAAATCTTAAAAAGCAGCTGTAAAATGAGAAAAAAATATTGCAAATTGCAAAAAAAAAACATTTTGGAAAACAGATACTAATTTCTGGAATGCCAAAGTTAATTCTAAAGTCAATAAAGGAGGTTTGAAAGAACAAAAATTAAGAATCTATATTTCAGTATACCATACTCTGTGTTTTTAGCTTTGTTCATCCTTTCTTACAGCATCAATTTTATGAATTACGAAAGCAACTTTTTTTTATTTGCACGCTTCAATCAGTTTTGGGGTCCCCAGAGGATGTCATCCATATGATCAAATCAACATGGCCTGATGTACCACAAACGTCTTAAACCTGTTGCATTTTTGGTAGAGGACCCACACCTGTTTCTCTTTCTCTTTCCTGTCTTTCCCTCCCTCGTTCTCCTTCTCTCGATCCTTCTTCTCTCGTCTCTCCTCCTTCTGTTTGTCTGCACTCCTGCTTCTGTCTTTACTTCGCTCCTTGGCTCTGTCGCGACTACCGGACCCCTTCTTATCCTAGAAAGGTAAGACAGTCATCTTCAACACAGGTGAAGCACGATGATTGTTCCAAGTAATTACTGTAAATGCCTTTAAGTTTGCGGAGATTAAATTTTGCAGTAGGAAGAAAATGGAGTGTTTGCGGTGTTTTCAAAATTTTTTTTTATTCAACCAACTAAACACAGACATGCAGTGGTTTTTAGTTAGCAGTTAAAGCAACGGGATGGGCGGGCAGAAGACAGAACAAGCAATTAGTTTTAAGTTCTCGTGAAGAGGTTACCATGAAAGCCACAAACATTAAACCACCACAAAAATGTCAACATTTACTGTAATATTAGTTCAAGGCAGCTTTCTTATGAGTCTATATGACTCGCCTTTTCAGCCAAGCACACTGCGTCACCCCTACTTTTCTCGATAAAAACTAGTGAATGCCGGGTATGTACCTCCTTGTCGTGGTGACGCCTTCTGTCCTTATCCTTGTCCTTATCCTTGTCCTTGTCGCGACTCTTGTGTTCGCTTTTGTCGCCTTTCTTGCCCGTGGGTGGTTTCCCTGATCCTGGCTTCTCCCCGTTAAGAACTCGCTGAACTGCCTCGTCTGTGTTCATCTGTGGTACAACAAACATTTTAATTCAACAGGATTTCTTTTAACATGTCGTGTGTTATATTTTGTAGCATCTCTCCTAACTTAATTTTGTGACATTGAATTAGAAAGGCAACATTTGCAACTGAATACAAAATGTTTACCTTCACATGGTCTACTCTCTAACAAACTACAGCTCTATCTGTTCTTACTCAAACACATGTATATGGTGGCCAGCCCCTCTAGCTCTGTCCTGCCACTTGCTACATGTAACATGACAGGGTGTCTGTTACACCTCCAGTAACCATGGTGACAACCGTCTGGTCCAGGTCATTGACCTTATTTGTTTGGAACAGAAGAGGAAGAAGAAACAGAGCAAAACAATATGTTTTCCTTTAAAGGCACCCAGAGCCTTTTATGAGGCTTGAAAACTGGACATATTCTAGTTGCTGTAAACTTTATGAAATTAACATTTAATGCCACTGTTTACCATATCTGCGTGCGGATTTCTTATCAAAAGTGCTCAAAAGCGGCACAAAAATAAGCTACATGGTGATCTTTTAGTTTCAGGCTCATTGGTCGAACCACTAATTGTGATGGTCAGTCAGGATCAGTCTATTAGGGCTTGGATTTCCTATCAGTTCTCACCACACAACGACATCGTATATTAGCTCCTTTAATGTCGACATGTAATGGTAAAGTGCTATTGAAACTTATAAGTTATTATGTGTAGGAATGACTAGAAATTGGATTTTTATTATTCAAGTTTCCAGCCTCATAAAATGCTTTGGATGCCTTTAATGAAGGTAAACATAACATTTACTACAATATTTTCTGACATGACTACATAGAAATTGTACATCAAAACACTGCAATGTTTTCTGGAAAGCAATTATCAAGTGTAATTATTTCACATGACTACAGTGATGATAAACCTGTCCTCTAACCACCCAAGGGACTGAGGAAAAATAGTTACTGAGGACAGGGTGGGGTTAACTATGTAAAAATGGACGAGAGTGCTTTAATGTAGTTGCCTGTACTGCCAGGTGCTTGCCAATGACAGGTTTGTACCTTGCTCTTAATTGCCTTGGCCATAAGTTGGAGCAGTTCGTTTGTCTTCTCTGGTTCGTGTCCCGCTACGACTTTGGAGGGCCGAACAGAACACTGTTCCCCTGTCACCATCACTGCAACACAACAGAAAACATGCTACAGTTGGAATGATAGCTATAGCATTGTACAGACTACTAATCAAACTATAAATGCAGAAATGTTCGCGGTGGTTCTATCTTCACGGTTTTCACGGTGAACTCTTAACCGCGAACTAAGATACCACCGCAAAAAGCCATTTTCTCCCACCGCAAAATTAAATCCCTGTGAACATTTCTACATTTTACAGTATTACAGTAGGGATGTGTAGTAACCTAAACTCAAAATCAGGACGAGACAGGTACCGGTACAAAGGTTTAGGTACCTGTACCTGAAACATTTGACAATTGTGACCTCTGGTGTTCAATGATGATAGAAACATGAACAAATACTCTGTTACTGGTATTTAGACTTCTTGTGGATCTTAAATAAAAAATGCTGTTGACTTCAATGCCCATACAAAATTTTTATCTTTTTCCAGACAGTGCTCAATTTTTATATTTTTCCAGTGCAAAATTTTCATCTTTCTGGTAGGATTAACATGTTTTAGTAACAAAAGAAGTCAAATGTTATATACTTGAGTGTAAGTCTATTGAGGTAAGGTATTGATACATTTGATGTTCCAGGTATTTGGACTTGTACCTTAATGATATTTGCAGACAGTACAGTACTGTGTACCCAGGTAAACATCCCTACTACATCATGTACTCTCATCTCCCAAATAAACGTACCGGTACGTTTATTTTTTTCAGCCTCAAAATCCACCCAGTACGTTCTTATTTTGGACGGTACGTTTATTATTTTTTTGAAAATTTGAGTTTTGCTAACCTGGGATCCCCTTAAAATTCAAAGTTTGGGTTTTCCTGCCAATATTTCCCCGGCATTTTTGCTCATAATTCAATATTTTCCGGCCAAGCGGCGTTGATTTCCCTGCCGCTATGACCCGGCCTTTGTGAAATCCTGGCGGAACTCGTAACGTATCAGTCGATCTCTATAACACTTCAAAGTCAACGTTGTTATTGGGCGAAAATAAGATGCCACACTGACGTTTTGAAATGCAATTCTTTTTACATGAACAACTTTAGCAGTCTCATTACATCGTAAACCAAAGCATGCTGACCAGAAACCAATATATGTCAGCGGCGCACAGTGTTTCAAGTAACGTACGTTACGCATGTAATACATTACTCTACTCACGTGAGATACAATCTTTCCCAAAATGAAAATATAAAAATAACACCACAAAAAACTGTGTCTTAGCATCAAAAACTTTATAATTACTTTGAAAGTATATCAAAACATTTCAATCCTACCGCAAACATGAAAATTTAGCCCTTCGAAAAGCACCACAGTAACGCACCCGGCAGTGACAGTCCGTGGGAATGTTTTGTTTTGGAAGATCTCACTTCGAAGAAGAGGAAAGAACTCTTTTTGATTTACAAATAAAACTCCTTTGCCTTTGTCAGAAATGTGTTTTTGCAGTTTTACAAAAAACACCCTCCACTTTAAGTTTGGAATTCCACTTTTCCCATTTTGACAAGTGCTTATATTTTCAATATAAAAGCATTTAATTTGAAAATGTTTACATATAGTTGATGAGTATGATGTACAGTTATGATTGATAACAATAACTTTCATGAATATTCATTTTGAAAATTTTCTTCCTGCAGGAATTCCTGCAGAATCTGCAGGAATTCCTGCAGGAAGAATTTGTCCTGCAGGAATTTCTGCAGGAAGATATTTTTCCTGCAGGAATCCCTGCAGGAGTCCCTGCAGGAAGAAGTTAAATTCCTGCAGGAAAACATCTTTCCTGCAGGAATTCCTGCAGAAATTGCCTTATATCTACAGCAATGTCAGTAGAATATGAGTCATATTGTGCAGTTTTGTTTTACAACTGTTAGGCCAGAACAATGGTGGCCACAACAATGAAAATTGCAATGAAAGGTACCTTTTGATCAATCAATTGTTTTCCATGATATGTTTTATGATACACAATTGTCTATTTATTCAACTTTGTTTTGTGAAGCTTGCATGCATGTACTCTAACTGTTACAATTGTTTTTAAAGAAGACATCTTTAAAAACACCTACTTTTTAACTCAAGTTTACCTGCATTGAACTACAATAGTCATTACTAGTAATCATTGCATAATCATCAACTTCTGGCTACCAAGATCTATAATGGCTTACAATTGCTGATTGTGGCTTTCCTTATTACACAATACAGTAAAATCATTAAACCTCTTATGTCATCAAGGTCTATTTAAACTGAGGGAAGAAGGTTGATTATTGATTATTGATTGTGATTGATTTTGTTGAAGATAGAGCCAGTGGTCAGAATGTGTAAGAATGGCACATAATGGTCGTAGGATGTTATACTGCGACAAGAAGGTTTATTTGTAACTCTTTTTATCACCAGGGTGTGATAATCACCTCCCCTCCCTTTTCTCACCCATCTTTAAAGAGGCCATGATCTCCATGTTTGTTGTATCCAGATGTTAGCCAGCAGCCACAATGCATGCACTGATATGTAATTCAGGCCATCAGAAAAGATAAAAGATAGTTTCATCAGGTGATAAGTAGTTTACAATCTCACATGTCCCTCTCAGACCACAATCCTTCAGGTTTTGAACTGACTGACCTAACCTACTTCTAGTAAATGACCTAACCTGCTACTAGTAAATATTGTAGTAATATTGCAGTACCCTTGGGATAGTTTTTTCAGCAACCCTTTCTTATCTTTACCTCTTTTATAGCAAAGAGTACTTTACTAAGTACTTTAAGATTTACTACTTTCGAGGCTATTGAAATGCAAAAGCACAAAAGAGCAACAAAATAACCCTGTATATTGAAAAATTACTTCAAAGTTACACTTAAAGTGTGTTAATTGTTATATTTGCCCACCACATGCTGGACACTTGTCCTCAATAGATTTGGGCCCCTCTTGTACTATTATATCACACCTACAACAGCCGATTTCACACATTGGTGGTAAAGTATTATGCATGCATCCATTGTTTTTGGCTAATGTTTTGGCTTTAATATTGGCTTTCTGTTTTGTCAGCTTTTGTTTTTGTCCACCAGCCAATTTGAAAATAGAGTGTGAGCATGCATGCCTGAATATTCAACAACCATGAATATATCAACGAGGTTAAATTAGGATTTTAACCTATTCTAACCTCCTTGAATATATCTATGATACAAATATTGCATTTTTTAAAATACACTTCTATCAAGCAGAGTTCAAAAGTACCTGACCTTGCATCAATCACCTTGCATCAAGGCATGCATGATTGAAGTTTTGAAAATACCCAAATCTGACCAATAGCCTATATAAGGGTTGATGGTCTCTAACAAAGTTTTTTTTTGTCATCCCTTTACAAAATTGACTCTACCTCGTCACAGTGAGCCAGCAATTGTCACATGATGACATAGAGTTGAAATTTGATAGAATACCAAACACATGAAGATGTTAAGATTGACATATGAATTAAAACATCTGGCAAAAGTTTGTTCCAGAGAATATTTCCAATTACAAGGGGTATTCTCCTTTTTCAGTAATTATTCGTTCCTTTCATATGCGGGTCAAACTAGGTCAGCTATTGTCCGGCCAATTATCAAGTCCTTGGTTGGGCTGCTGACTGAGCATGCATCATGGTCTTGGCTTTTTGTGTGCTTTCGGCTTGCATGGGGCTGTTGTAAAATAAAAGCCCAAGCAGAGGTTAGGGGTGGCCGCAATTTTTTACGTCCCCCTAATTTCACAAAATCGCGGCCACAACTTTGGCCCACCGACAAAACCTCTACTTGGAGAACAGCACTAGGGAGGATTCATGGTCCAATGAAATCCCGGCTGATCAGAATACTCAACAATTTGAAAGTTCTTCCCCACATCTGCCTGGAGATTATGATAGCCCCGACCCAGCTGAAAGGACAAGTCTAGTAAAGTCAAGTCAAGTCAAGGCCTTATTAGTTTACTTTAAGATACTTTTAATAGGTCGGGGATATTGTAATCACCAATTATAGTTGTATATAGAAACTTGAGGTCAATATTTTTTAGCCTCTTTGTCTTTGGTATCAGTCAATGTGTAAGCTGAGCAGGTCTAAAGTGCAGAAACCTGAAAATTCACTTCTGGGATGCCAAGGAGGTCTAGATATCCATGGAGATACTTATCTGTATTCATATTGGGTAAACCTAAAATGGGTAAACCGAGGAAGTTGTATTCTATTTATTTGAATAAACTAGTGGATAAATCCAACTCTGAAGTGTAGGCCCATGTTCGAAATCGCAAATCAGCGCTCAAAATGTTAACGCTTGCACTCTTAGAAGTCTGTGAAGGAAGCTAGATAAAAATAATAACAAACTTTAAGGAGGTTCCATTCCTAGGAGAGATTAGCCTCTACCAGTCTCTGCGCGATCGCTGGGAAAATAATAGAAATGGGCCAAATAGAGTGAATAGTATACCACGTTTCACAGTCCGCTATACAGTGAAGCTACATGTAGGTCCGTAGATCGCCTATTGAGCTTCACTGCATAGCGGACTACCCCTGGCATACTATTCACTCTATTTGGCCCATTTCTACTATTTTCCCAGTAATCGCACGGAGACTGGTAGAGGCTAGGAGACATCACAGGAGTGAGGAGAGATCTCCTTTCAGTTTCAGGGATGCCTGTAGTCACTGGCTTTGAATGCCTTGATTCATGTCAAGGTGTGAATTGCCCTTATTAACATTATAGGAGGCAACAACAATCAGGCACCTGGAAGATAGAATCTCCTTGGCTGTCATGGATGCAGTCGGGAGGTGTTTGTGTGTGCTGCCTGGTTTAAAAGGGGCCCGGCAGATGTTGTGAGTATGTACAGGGGGTTCAATTGATTCTAAACCTCCTTGTACTGTACCAACCAGTACCTCCAGATCCTTGTTCACGAGACCCCAATTTCACATTCCTTCCGAATATTCTTGATGGCAGGGAGCTGATCTATAGGGTGTGGCCCATTGGTATGTCAAACAAGAATAGAAAATGAATAACAATTCTGAAGACACAGTAAAGGCTTTAATACACCTCATAACAGTATAATGAATAGTTTAAAATTAAACCACCTCAAGGGGCAGCTTGGAACAAGCTGGCTTGACTAAGGTGTCATCTTTTAAAATCTGGCTTGGAGTGTTCACGCTCACAAATTAATTTGACTTTGCTTCGTCACTGGGCGCTTTTGCAGAGCAAACACTACAGCCCCTGATGTACGCATGGGGTCTACCAACTCTACGCTTGACTTTAAAAAGTACAAAATAGCCAGTCTCTTCAGGACTTGACTTTGTGGAGACGATAGATAAGACACGAAGGTGTGGCTGCACATGAAAAGTAAATGCCATTTTCAAATAAGGAGGAAAATATCCATGCATCCACTACACAACATTTAATACATGTACTTAAGTGTATAGAGTACTGTGAATGCATTTAAGTTTATGTGGTTTTAATTTCACGGTGGGGAGAAAATGGAGTGTTCACTGGGATTTTAAGTTCACAATTGAGACGATAATAGACAAGGGGGTAGAAGGGGAAAAAAAATCTCGGCCACTACTACTGACCAAGGAGCCAGGTTATATGTGTTACTGACCATGATTTTTCCCTTTTTTGTGAAGGGAGGGCCATCCCTAGCCCTCTAACCTGAAACCTCTGCTTGGACCCCAGATCCAAGTCAAGGCGCACAAACTACCATGCAAGGTCATGCTCATCAGCCTGAGTGTCATCCTGTTTCAGTTCCAGGCTCTAACTGAAACAGGATGACACTCAGGCTAGCTCAGCAGCCCCTTGACAATACGCCCTGTCCCTGTGTGATCTGTTCAACCAAGGACTTGATAATTGGACAGCATTTGTAAGACAATGGCTGACCTAGTTCGAACCCGCATATCAATGTAGCGAATAATTACTAAGAATTTCCATCAGGAGGAATGGATCCTTGTTTATAAAGGTCTATATGGTAGGATTTTGAACCTGGAGAGGATATATTGTCAGGAAGAAAACTTTCTATTCATATGAGTCAAAACATCTCATATGTTTGGCATTCTATCATATTTCAACTCAAATGTATTATGATACTAATTATCTAGTCTTTTGAGATATGTATCTTGGTAGCCAGAAGCAATGATTATGCAATGATTATTATGATTCAATACATATGCCAGGGTTTTTAAGGGTGTCTTCTTTGAAAACTCCTGTTACAGTACATGCATGCATGCAAGATTCACGACATAAAATTGAATATAGATGATCATATGATGTTGAGAGATGTTGTGAGTATGTACAAAGTGAATGATAAACGAAAAGGCACGGTGTCCCTTGAGTGTCTGTTGATGAACCCAAGGACATTATATCTTCTAAATAATGTCCTTGATGAACCATATACAGAAAGAAAAAAAATTCAAAAACAAGATTCTTTCAAATGAATGGGTCTGAGAAACCATGGATGACTAGCATAACTTAATGCAAAATATAAAGGACTCAAATCCTACAGACATTGCTAATAACTAGATACATGCATGTATAAGGTACTTCCTGCAGGAATGCCTGCAGGAAAGATGTTTTCCTGCAGGAATTTAACTTCTTCCTGCAGGGACTCCTGCAGGGATCCCTGCAGGAAAAATGTCTCCCTGCAGAAATTCCTGCAGGACAAATTCTTCCTGCAGGAATTCCTGCAGATTCTGCAGGAATTCCTGCAGGAAGAAAATTTTCAAAATGAATATTCATGAAAGTTATTGTTATCAATCATAACTGTACATCATACTCATCAACTATATGAAAACATTTTCAAATTAAATGCTTTTATATTGAAAATATAAGCACTTGTCAAAATGGGAAAAGTGGAATTCCAAACTTAAAGTGGAGGCTGTTAAAAAGACTTTTAATACTTTAAGTCTATATAAAAAATCAATTGTAATCTAGTCACCATTATTATCACTGAAAAATGCTTGAAAAAAGATCACTCCCCTACAGAAAGAATGCCGGAGGTTTCTAAGAACATGAGTGTACGTTCTGCTAGCCCCGCCCCTTTCTGTCTGTGGCGCCGCCACTGTCTATAGCTCACCCTTTCATGTAATATGAGAACCCTGTAGTTTGTGGCAACATTGTAACAAGCCTTCAGGAGGTTTGTCACAAATTTGTTGACAATTTAGTTTCTCAAAATGATACATACAAGGGTAATTTTTAGATTTTAAATTATTTGGATTGCAACAACAAAAGCCAAGAACATTATATAATATTGTCCTTGATATTATATGATATTAAATGTCCTTGACACAACACAATGATTTGTGGCATGTAATGTTTACTTATGTTTCTATATGGAAGTCATAGAAGATAAATGGCAAGTTGGGAAAGACATGTGATTGTCATAGTCTTCCTTTTCTCTATCATGACTTTTACAAAATATAAGTAATACCTGTGATGACCATATATTCAGGATATTGTAATTTTCTGTTCATCTTCTAAATGTTGATACAATTGTATAGAAAAAGATTAGACTTTCAAAGTGTTGCCCATCCAAGTGAACTGAGAAGTTTGGCGACTACTTTTCATGTTTTGATTTTATGTCAGTATATACAACAATTTACTTGCTTCAAGTTCCAAGCAGAAAATGCATGTTTCAATGATCATGTACATTTTAACTTGTTGAATTTGAAGCACCGGGCGTTGGTCCCTGGTTAGGGGTCATAGCGGGGAACCTTTGCCCAATTTTTCAACATTGCTACTACAGTATATCTTTTTGAAGTGGCAAGGAATATTATAATTTGAACAAGATGTGTACAGTTATTCTGTTCAATAGTTATACACTTAATTGGTATGGTCCTCAGACAGGCATAAATAGTCAATAAATGAATAAAGAGAACCTGCTAATCATCTTTCCCTCGGACAGAAGTAGCATGGACACAGTTTATCTGTAAATTTGGTCAATTTCCGGGGGGTATGTTTATTCCGGGGGGTACGTTTATTAGATTTTGAAGATTTGTCCAGGGGGTATGTTTATTCCGGGGGGTATGTTTATTTGGGAGATGAGAGTACACACATCAACCAATGTTACTAGTTGTCACACAAAAGCACCACACGTACATGTACATGCACAATGCATATGCGTGCACAATAAATCATGGGCTTGCATGAGCATTACTAGACTCCCTGGAAAGTGCCGACTGGAAGCGCAATGCGAAGACTAGCCGACTGCTGCCCACCCGTGTACATGTGTTAGGGACCCCAGCAACAGATAATCAAAATTCAAATACTGGATACTATCATCACTATCTGGCCTGTCCAAAAAAGTTGTGTTTACGGTAATGGTCTTTTTAGAAAATGCCCTTTGAATTTAATACATGGATATGGGGAGTAGTCCTCCTTGCTGAGTGGTTGAAAAGTATTTTTGAAAGCGAACTTAATTTTTCTCACTGACTGCATGCCTGAAGGCTGGTTTGTGTATTACAAGTACAACTTAAGCTACTTGTATAGCAGAGGTAACCCCGGCAAAGTAGTAAAGATCTGCACATGCATCTGTAATAAGTGAGGCACAACACTACTCACCTGTAACATCGACAGCTTTCTGTAAGAAGGCTATCTTGCTGTCTTTTTCCTGCAAAAATAAGGAATAGACATATGATATATAAACAAGTGAAATCAAATTACCACAAGACAGGCAACAATAAAAACAATCATACATATATATAGTAATTAGTTTATGATTACATCAGTTATACTGTAAAGGCAGAAATGTTCGCGGTGGTTTTATGTTCGCAGTTTTCGTGGCTACTGCTTCACCACGAACTTAAAACCACCGTGATCATTTTTGTCCAATACTGTAGCAGTATGTGACTATAGCACTAGTGCTGCCACGAAATTAAAACGATCGAGAACACTCCATTTTCCCCTCAGTGCGAAATAAAAACCAAGCGAACTTTAATGCATTTACACTATCACGTATCAAGCTTCATAATTCATGACAATTGATACCAGAATGGGTAGCAAGCATTGCATGGAAATGCAAGCAAATTTAGGAACTGGGTTAAATGCTACAACTACTAGAGGTTGCAGCCATGGTCATCCTTACCTTAACATTTGAAGAGACCATTTCACTGTCTCCAAATAACCCTTTCATATAGCCACTGGATCGTATCAGCTGCAGAAACACAACAGAGTGAAAGATTTATTAACATTACTAGTATAATAATTCATATGGTATAGAATAAATGCTGATGGAGTGTGAAATGTTCTAGTACAACTAGTGGTGTGGATCTAAACCCGAGTTTAGGTTTAGGTTCGGACTCGAGTCCAGAGGTTTAGGACTTGAAAGTCCGGACCTGAACAATAATTTTGGAATATTTTTTCGTGTTACATGTAAAATTGCATATTGGCAGATATTTTACACGTAATTTGAAAACTATATATACGGAATTATATTCAGTCAGTAATTAACACAAAAGTTCAGTTATAAACACAAAAACAGCAATGTTCTAATATTTTTCTAGTGCAAATTTCACGATTTAAGGAAGGTTTAAGATGGTTTAAAACAAAAAGGAGTGTATGAGTGAGAGAATTTTTTTTCAAGTCCGGACTTGTTTCCAGACGTTTAGGTTTTTTTGGACTTGAACCTAAACGTTTTACAAGTCCGGAACCGGTCCGGCCGGACCGATCCGCACCACTAAGTACAACTGTTATATCACGTGTGAATCACGGTGTGATATAAACAAATAAGTCATACCTGGGTCGCAAAAACGTTCAATAGTGGTGTTCCAGACACACTTGGGTTATCACACAGGCTTTTATCACATGCATTTATATGAGGTATTACGGGTATAACTGGAATTTATACCCTAAGCAATATCATGGAATTGACAAAAACATGATTTTCAATGGAGTAATTATGTTGGCCAACTCTTTGCAGCAGAAATAACATGATTTTAACAAACTACATAATTTGTATGTATGGTCAAGGCATTGGTAAGGTGTAAAAATAAGCATTTTTATCAAAATTGTGTACGTTTTTAACTAAAAAAAAACGCCTTAACAAGTGTAAAATCTGTCATATCCTAACAATGATGATTGAACAGTATTTTGGCCATACCGGTTTACTTCATTTCTTAAAGCAAAAACACTTTTGGGGTGCCGCCCCCCCCCCCCCTCTCAAAGTGAACGTTTTCTATCATTTTTGTGTAGAATCTATACCCCAAGACTTACCTCTGTGAAGATATCATGCAAAAATCTAAAGGGTGGTTTCTTCAGAAGCTTCTCGGTGAGCGGCGGCTTCTTGACGATTTTACCGAGAGTGTCTTGAGTCTTTTTGACCATCTTGTCCAAGTCCACATCCCCCATACTGTCACTCCTTTCTTATGAGAACGACACAACTTGCAAGAAAAATCCCAAGTCGCGTAAAGATATCACAAGTGTCCTACGACGTTATCTTGGGCGGGCATTGAAGTCTGCTTGCTTCAGATGACGATGGAGATTCTCAAGATTGCACAGAACAAGTTTCAACGCCTTAAGTAGTCGGAAACCATCCTAAAATACTTCGGAAAGTAGAATGTTACGATTTTCAGGTCGACTTTCTTCCGAAATATCCGCGGCACAAAATGAAGAATGCATACCCATAATACCCTGTTGCGCATGCGCTCTACGTCCGGAGTGAGGCATGGCGGGAAGGTACGAAGCAGAAACACTGTCACAAAAATCGTATATATGTTTTTAAAAAGGGACATGTTTTTTTTATAAGGGGGCAAATTAAATCCACATATGTTTTGAAAATAGGGCCGTTTTTTAAAGGGGGCAAATTAAATCCACATATGTTTTGAAAATGGCACATGTTTTTAAAAAGGGGGCAAATTAAATCCACATATGTTTTGAAAATGGCACATGTTTTTAAAAAGGGGGCAAATTAAATCCACATATGTTTTGAAAATAGGACATGGTTTTTCTTATGGGTCATATCTTTTAAAACAATATGCATCTTAAAAATAACCAAAATGAGAATATGAGACGAAAAAAAAACATACACCATTTTCATTTTGTACCGTGTATAAGTTTATTCCCCAATCCAGGAAACCCACCGGTTTGCAAAGTGGTGCTTTCAAAATGGTCTATCGTTTCCGATTTACCCCCCATTTTGATAGTGGTGCTTTCCAGTTACGCCGATTTCAAAGTGGTCGATTTCAAAGTGGTCGATTTCAAAGTGGTCGATTTCAAAGTGGTCGATTTCAAAGTGGTCGATTTCAAAGTGGTCGATTTCAAACTCCAAACGGAAATGAAATGACGTAAGTCGGAAATGACGTAAGTCGACGCTCATCGCCAGAGAAGCCACCAAGTATCGGTGATCGCTGTTTACGTCCTTGTTTTCACCGTCTTGTACGCGTTTTCTGATCAGCTACGTGTCCCCAGGATATACCAGGTTTGTGTTGACTTTTTCACGTTGTAATAATTTTAGAGTTGCATGTTTAATCGGTACTTTATAGAATGTAAATCGTAATGCAGCCGTATCGTTTGGAAGATTACAAAACTACGCAAATTGCGTGCCGAGCTAGCTATCGAGGAACTCTTCACTTTACGTTGTAACAACTTGAGACGATCAATGATATGATATGTGGTTCAATTTTCGTTGATATGAATTGTTAAAATGTACAAACTTGCGATAGTTTTGCTCCGTAGTCAGTGAGGGGAATGGGGAGGGGGGCGAACGGCCGGCGCAACCATGTGCAAGTTCGGACACGATTTTTGTAGTCAAAAATAAATTTGTGTTTCTTATTCTGTTTGTTAAGAGACCTTAGCGAGTATAAATTTGTATGATCGTGCATTAGTTTGAAAGGAATATCTATCCAGATTCCAGACGAAGATTAAAATTACTTGTCCTTGCTGGCTGGCATGTTTTTCTCAGGTTTGTAAAAATATGCATAGCGTGTAAATTTACCACGTATTATTCAGTTTTTTTAGACATTTTGAATAACTTACCTTGTTGCCACTGGGAATTGTTGTTATGTCCATTTGAACGCATTTTCCTTGTTTCTTACTAATAGTATGCTCCAGAGGATCGGCACTGTAGGGATTTTCCCAGCCCTTGCTGCATATACACAGCACCTATGAGTGCTATGACCATACAATGTTGCTGTTGATGCATCATGCTGTCTACACAAGGATGAATGTCATGCATATGCACATGCATTTGTCAAAGTCTTTCAACCAACGGTTGAACCAAGGATATGTATATAAATTATAATGTATTTGAAACAACACACATTGACAGTTTAGTGCTTTCTGAAGCAATGAAAACATGTTGATTTTCATCCCTGCTGGATACAAGTATCTGTAAGCACATCGAAGTATGTGTTCTTATTTAATATGCGTACCTGATATACCTGGTGCTTTATAATATTGTAGATAATTAAGTTTGATGTGAACAAAATTTTTGTATTTGCAAATGATTGTAGAATATTTTGTAAGTGTTGGATTCCTCAGGGTAAATGAATTGAATGAATAGCTAGTACATGTAAATGAAAATTGATCCATTTCATGTAATGTTTCACAACACTCAGTCTCTTTATAAGAAGCTATGATTCTTCAATCTAGTTGTATCTATGCAGATGATGTCATTGTTTAGAAAATATGAGCATGATGGTGTAGCCTAGAATGTCCTTTGTTGCCTGTATCATACTTATTCCGACCAGTGATATTGAATGAATCATGAGTAAATGATAAAGGTGTGATCTCTGTGTGTGTTCTCTGAACTTGATCTAATTATGTACTAATACATGTAGTGGGATGTTGTGTAGAGGTTCTCATGTATTTTTACTGTACGGACAAGCATGGTCTGTATGTCCTAATTGACGGAAAAAAAAAATCACATGCAGATTGTACATTTTGTAGATTGTTCAATATTCATCCTTTGTCAGATGGCAAGGGTTTCTCCTCAAGTTCCTTTCTTACCTATTCTTATTATACTTATTCTTATTCAAAAATTCACCACTTTGTGTTTCAATATACATGTACGCTTTGGTCACTTTCAGTTTGTGACAGACTGTACATGTACATCCATCATTTTAGTATATGAATAGACCTTGGAGTGTATTTTCCATTCCCATTGAAGATGAAGATTGTGCTTTGTGAAGAATGCTGCTGTACCTTCAATGTATTGTGCAATGCAATGTACTAGTAGAGTAAAAGTTATCATCAATATGTAAGAAGAACTTGGGGGATTTCCCATGTGTCTCATATCAGTCGGACTGAGGCATGAAGTTGCAGGAAATGGATTTTTAATAATAATTACACTATAATAGTTAACATATTCTACGCAAAAGGCTACAACACTAATAGTATTTTTCTTGTGCAATAAAAACCTTACTTATATAAGAAAACCGTGGTTTCTTACATGCCTAAAGTTGAATCTTAGACAAGGCAATGATGTGAGGCTAAAATTGAAGGAAACATATTTGTGTTATCTTGTCAAAATACAGTAGTCAACACATCCTAGAAAGAACTACTGAAGTCAAACGCAGGGGTTGGAGGGGGAAGTTCCGAACACCAAACGTATGGTACATACCTTTATACTTATACTAGTTACAGTGTTCACTATCATGTATACACCTACTGAAATTGCATTGAAAAATTTGAATGTCTTCAGTTACACAAAAACAGTTAACATGTCCATGGAAGGTTGAAGCTGCTCCACAGACTTGTAGAATTTCGCTCCGAGTCAACACTTCTTAGTGGCATCTGACTCCAGTCCTTGACTCGCAGATATGGCCCAGCCACTTTATTGCTGGTGTCCATAAAACTAGCAAAGAACAAAAAAAATATACACATATATTGACGAGCAACAGTGAAAGCTGATGAATAAATAAAATGTAACTAAATCGAAATGTTTTCATGTGCAAACTGGGATCAAATTATGTAGCATGTGTTCATGTTTGCCACGTTCATTACACAATTCTTTTCTCTCAAGAAATAGCCATACTGTTATCCTTAGATCATACACACAAATATTATAACATAATAAATCACAGCAACAAGGCATACACATACGAGGCTCAACCTTTCTACCATTCTTCTTTGTATATGTTTGAAGTTTCCCGTAAGAATGGCCAACTATCCTGGAAAGCAACACCGTTTCACCAGAAGGTCTAGATGTGTCCATTATGTAAGCACATGCACACAGATAAAACATTATTACTAGTAACAAATGGTGGTGTATACGCGTGGTGAACATGTATAGTTCATGCCCCCCTCCCCCATCTGGCGTCATTACAAAACACGCATTTCCAGTCGAATTTAATCATATTTATGAAACAAACAAGACTTTATATAGTCTGAATTCAACACAAACCTGGTATATCCTGGGGACACGTAGCTGATCAGAAAACGCGTACAAGACGGTGAAAACAAGGACGTAAACAGCGATCACCGATACTTGGTGGCTTCTCTGGCGATGAGCGTCGACTTACGTCATTTCCGACTTACGTCATTTCATTTCCGTTTGGAGTTTGAAATCGACCACTTTGAAATCGACCACTTTGAAATCGACCACTTTGAAATCGACCACTTTGAAATCGGCGTAACTGGAAAGCACCACTATCAAAATGGGGGGTAAATCGGAAACGATAGACCATTTTGAAAGCACCACTTTGCAAACCGGTGGGTTTCCTGGATTGGGGAATAAACTTATACACGGTACAAAATGAAAATGGTGTATGTTTTTTTTTCGTCTCATATTCTCATTTTGGTTATTTTTAAGATGCATATTGTTTTAAAAGATATGACCCATAAGAAAAACCATGTCCTATTTTCAAAACATATGTGGATTTAATTTGCCCCCTTTTTAAAAACATGTGCCATTTTCAAAACATATGTGGATTTAATTTGCCCCCTTTTTAAAAACATGTGCCATTTTCAAAACATATGTGGATTTAATTTGCCCCCTTTAAAAAACGGCCCTATTTTCAAAACATATGTGGATTTAATTTGCCCCCTTATAAAAAAAACATGTCCCTTTTTAAAAACATATATACGATTTTTGTGACAGTGTTTCTGCTTCGTAGGAAGGGCTGTTGTTTGGGGTTACTATGGGAACGGACACCTGCCAGATGTAGCAAACCGGAAACGTTTCTGTTCGGATTTTTACCTTCGCCAAGAAGGTTGTATTTTCTAGACCTTGTCTGTTGGTTTGTTTGTAAACAGCATAACTCAAGAGGTCGGAGATGGATCTTTATGATATTGGGTATGTTGTATGGGAATGAAACAGTAAGGGCCCCTCCTTGCGACATCCTGAGCTACTGCAGCAGAACTTCCGATTTTGATATCTCGTGTTCTGGACATGCTATGGTCTTGATTTTTTAGTCGTAGATAGCTCTTGGGGTATGGAGTAAGTGGTGTAGGTTTGGCCGGACTTTTTTTGAACCAGAGGGGCCTATTTTGTTTGAGACTTTGGAAGAAAATAACGCAAGAAGGGGTTGATAGATCGTCTTAATCTTTGGCATGTTTCGTTTGATAGATGAATTTATGTTTGACATAACGGCACTGAACCTTAATCCGACACTTTTACCACTATGCACCATTGTACGATAAATGAACGAGCGGACTATTGAGTATTTCAGTAATCATTGACTTTATCGTATACCTCTGAATAATTCGAGCTTAATTTGGATCAAGGATAAGACCAGACTTATTTACTGTTATGGACGAGCATATTGTTTATTCCTCTTTTGATTGACACAGGTAAAGATATGTAAGATCATGTAATATGACAATGTGAAGAAGAAAATGTTGACAATGTGACCACTACGCCTCCTCCCATGACCGATGTAACTACGTTAAAACGGTTAGTGATTTGACGACCTCGTGATTGCAAAGTTCGATCGTCATGACCTTATGACTGTACGTTTTTGACATCAGTACTGGACCCGTATTGAAATGCAATCAACAGTTTTTGCATTACCCTGCTGAATCTTAATTGGCAAGCCAATACTCAAAAGTGTCGGATTAAGGTTGCGTCGGATTAAGGTTCAGTGCCGTTAACTAAATGCCAATTATGATCTTATTAGAATGATCAATGAGGAAACTATATAAATCCACTGTGTTCCTTGATAGGACTTTTCAACCATGTGACACTTGTAACTGAGAAAGAGGGGAACATCGATAGACATAAACTATGCAAATGAAGACCAAATTTGCATAATCTAGTAGAAAATGTTAAACCAATTCCGTAGTGGAAAATGACAGGAATTTCTTAATTGAGATATCTAGAAGTTCAGTGTTTTAGATTAAGCAAATAAGGGCCTCATTTGCATAATTGGTGAGGACATACTTAAGTAATACTTTTATCATTTGGACTACTTTTGTTGTTTGAGTATTCTGATTATCAGTCTGTATTAGGGGTGGATACTGGTTCGCTGGATCTGATTCTGACCTGTATAATATTATAACATTCAAGAACCGAGTCAAAAAAACCTGAAAGCCCAAAACCTGAGTCCAAAAATATACCTTTCTATTTAGACATCTTATTAGGTAATCTGGCTATTAAAGAAAGTTAAGATAATGTAACCCTGATTGCCCAAATCGAACTAGATTACATGTAGTTATGTTTAGCCATAAGTATGGCTAAACATATTGTTTTCTCTCATTATGTTTAGCCATACCTAGTATGGCTCAACATATTGTTTTTGTTATGTTGAGCCCATAAGTATGGGCTCAACATATTGTATTTGTCTGGTTCTTCTTCTCCTCCTCCTGACAAATCTTCAAATGGCTTCTACTCCGCCATTTCCTACCCAACCGACCTGAAATTTGGCATGGAGGTGAAGATGGTGAATACCCCAAGGCCCTTTTTTAATCGTTTTGAAACAGGCCTTAAAATCATTTTTATGGAGGTTTTTTGGGGCATTTTTAGGCAATTTCTATATTTTTGGCTCCTGTGCCC
The DNA here is from genome assembly GCA_035149815.1 of Branchiostoma lanceolatum. Taxonomy (NCBI): domain Eukaryota; kingdom Metazoa; phylum Chordata; class Leptocardii; order Amphioxiformes; family Branchiostomatidae; genus Branchiostoma; species Branchiostoma lanceolatum. The sequence goes on from CM068879.1 coordinate 13,910,413, forward strand.
TGGTATTACAAGCAAATGGCCTGGAATTCGGCACAAGGGTGCCTGGAACATGTCCCTACAGGACTTTAATCACATTTCTGGTGTACATCACTTCAAAATGCTTTGTATGGGGGACTTTTGGACCCATTTTCAGACCAAAAACGGGTCAAAAGTGCTGTCCCCGTTCCATGTTCTATCTAAGAATCCATGTTCTACATAAGGTTCCGGGCGTTCCATTTGCTGCTGGCCAAAGAACATGAGTACTTTTCTGGTTACCTGAGGTCATGTTGCAGGTAAACACGCAAGTCCTTTGCAGTAAGAAGCTCTTGGCGTCTCGCAGAACTTGTAGTAGGGGTGGCGCAGAGCCCGAAATTTGTTCTCCGGCCCCGTCAAAACCGAAAAATGCGCCAAATTCAAGGCGTACGATCTGATACATAACGGTCAAAAATCGCTTATATTTTTATACCAGTAGTTAAAGAAGGTTCTTAACTCAATATCTGCGAAAGATTTACTAAAATACCGTCAACAATAAGCGAGAAATCGCCCATCGGGTTACGCGCGTTTCGCCCGAGGGAGCAGGTGCACCCGCTTCCCGGTCACGCACTTGGGGAGGGCCGGCTTCGCGCCGATCCAAATACGGATCGTTACCTCACTCGTAAACAAGAAAACTAGTCGCCAATTTGTAGCCAGCATTACGAGCTACAAAATGATGTAAGTGGTCAGCTTGTGCGACTTCCATTGGTGAAAATATTCACATTTTAATTTTTCAAATCGAAATTCCGGAGGAAGGTACCCCTTTAAAAAAAATTTAGCCATTGGTATCGTTGGAAAATTCAAGAGATTGTCGTTATTTTGGTACCAAATTCGCATATATTCGAGCCATGGTGGGCTCCGTAATCGGCTGATACTTTAAAAATTGCGAGCCAGTTTTGGGAAGGAAGCAAGACGGTGGACGGCGGCCCGGGCGCTACTGACCGCTGTAGTTCGGAGCCGATTACGTCGGCATCGGGCCAAAATACGGACACTTCTACCACCCAAATGCCAGGTAATGTATTTTTCCAAGTCTTTACGTAGTTTTATGTGGGTTTTGGGTTATTTTTATGTCAAATTTGGCCGCATGATTATCGGTAAACACTGTTGTTTTTGTATGCCGCATGGTAGCTCAAATAATTTGAATTTGCCGTTTTAATACGCGGATTTTCGTGCCAGTATGATTACTATAAATCATTTTCAACGCCCTATGGATGCATTTGGTTCCTGTTTTTTTTTGCTAGTGCCCTAATCTAAACTTATTTTTATTAAAATGCAGAAAACTGTACTTGCTATCCTCACCTTCTGACGTTACTGCTAGGAGGAGGGGGGCGGCGGGGATGCCCAGCTGCGCGCCCTCTACTCGAGTCGTAGTTTCCGTTGTAATTTATTTTATGAGTAGAAGTATAAACCTCACTTAACAGAATTATGCTGGTCTGTTAAGTTTATTAAGTTGTTACATTTATAATGAATGATAGCCTTTATTATTGTATGCAATTACCAGTACTACTTAGTATATATGTATGGTAGCTAATGGAGGAAATAAAGTACCTAAGTATCCAAGTTTCATATTTATCTCATCATAGATTGTTTGAAATGTGTGTCTGCCATGAATGTATTATATAGTTTGAATTTCAACAGACGTTTTCTCTTTTGACACAGGAATGAAGAGAGTGAAGAGGAGGAAAGTGATGAAGAACCAACAGAACTGCCAGTGAACTAGAAGACGAGACTAGATATTCTATTTGCCGTAAATAACTTTGTAGTTTTGGTACATAACGAAAGAGAACTTCAGTAACTTCTACCCTTGTAGTGATCAGCATGTGTGTCTTGGTTATCTCAGCTGGATAGAGAAACCATACAAAAAGTAGATATAGCTTTTGTAGTTGATTCAACTGTAGAAATAGTTCCAGACCAGAGAAGCAATGGCCACCTGTTCCATGATCCAATTGTCTGATTCCCGTAAAATTGAAATGTAATACATGTACAATACAATAAATACATGTATACTTTGCCACTCAACTGCCCTGCAACAAGAAACGAAAGTCCTGCAGTGAAAAAAGGGGAAGAAATGAAATGAATGCTGGATATTGAATTGTCGGACCAATATTGCAGATTGTACAAAGAATGATATCAGTGTGTACAAATGTAAATATATAGCATTGGGTAATACATGTAGTTCAATATTTCTGGATCAGACTATATTTTTGAGGCTAGATTTGAAATCAGCATGTGTCTAAACCTCTGTGTACCAAGTTTTTTTTCTTTTATCTTCAAGTATAAGGAAGATATGCAAGTTGCATATTTAATTAGCGGATGCACATCTTATTACCTCAGGAAATCAATTATTCATCATAATTAATAATTTCTGAAGCAGATATATAGATTTTATGGCCATATTTAGATTCAGCATGTTACAAAACCCATGTATGCCAAGTTGTTTCCTTGTATATTGTATGGTTACAGAGATATTGCAATCTTGCATATTTAAGATGTCCTGTGCCCATGTCCATTTTTTCCCACTTTTGGTGATATTTTGAGATGAGAAATCTACAGAAACGATGAAGGCAAAGCTACAAGCTAATATCATTGTAAATAAAGAGAATGCAGCTTATTTGGTGCTTCTATTGTGAATTATTACTGAGTTATGACAGTTTTAAGATAGTACATTTTAACGGTTTTTACGGATTCCGGAGAATTTGAGGACTAATTATCAGACCTTTGAATGGTCGTAACTCGCTAACGGTATGTCCGATTTTGTTGAAACAAAAACCATTCTGTTTCTTTCACAAATACCTATCAGATGACACCAAGTTTAAAAAGATATGAAGAGTTTGAAATTTTTGTTTTTGCACGGGTGATTCTGGAACAGTCAATTTATGCATCGGGAGGGAGATTGGCAAAGTATGATGCTCTCGCAAATGTTGCCTTCCAACATGCAGTTAATATTTCGACTTGCCCAGGAGTTATTTTGGGACAGCCCACTTCTTGCATGAGGAGGAGTATGGGCGAAACATGCTGAATTTGCTCTTAAAGCAAATGACGGCCAGTCTAGTTATGTTTAGCCATACCTAGTATGGCTAAACATATTGTTTTTACTCATGTTTCTTCTTCTCCTGTCAAATCTTCAAATCGATTCATCTCTGTCATTTTTTGACCAAATGACCTGAAATTTGGTACAGAGGTAATGTAGGCAAAAACCAATGTGCGTTCTTTTCCTTTTTTTGATATTAACCTTGAAAGTGATTTTATTGAGGTTTTTAGGCTATTTTTAGCATATCTTGGCCTCCTGTGCACTGGTATTTCAACCGAATGACCTGAAATTTGCTGTATATGTGGCTTGAACAAATATTTAAAGGACTACATTCCCATTTTTGGCATACATATATTCAAAACGATTTATTTTGGGCTTTCTTGACAATATTAGCCACTTCTGTCACTTTCAATACTACATATGACCTAAAGGTCATTGACCCCAAGTGCCCTGCACCTGGCCTTGCATGCCTGTGAGCCTTGCGACCACCTGATTGGTCAATTGAGTTAATCTGATTACATGGCGCAGGTGTAGGCTAGTATTCATGCCAAATATGGTATGGGAATTCCTAGGACATGTGATTGGCTTTGTTCACTCTTTTTTTTAAAAAGATACACATCTCCAGTTCCTATATGTATTAAACCAAAATAATGGGAAATTTGGCATGTACACAGGCCCTCATTCAAATGTTTGCCATACAGCCTTTCAAAACGATTTTTTAAACAAAGAATTTTTTGGTTTCGTTATTTTCAACCCAAAGTGTATACTATTGAATCATGCATTCAAATTAAACAAAGGGGTGTCACATTTTTATATTTCACCCATTTTTGGTCATTTCCTTCTTCTCCTGTCAAATCTTCATATATATCATTATGTATACTATGGAAAACTTCATTCTTCCCTGGGGTTGATCTTTTTTAATTCAATTTTGAACTGGGTTGATTATGCGCAAGAGTGTAATTTTCAGCGGATATTTTTCCACTGGTCTAGTTTACATGGAGATGGCACGGAATATCCCATTCTTGCAAGGGGAGGATTCTGTAATTATTTATTTCAATTTTGAGCTGGAATGATTATGAAAAAGTCCATTTGTTAGCAGAAGTGTATTTGTTAATTAATAAGTGGATATGGTTTTGGACTGGTCCATATTGTGTTGAGGTGCTACTGGAAGACTCCACTCCTGTATGGAGAGACTGATAATTGTTTTTAAACTCAAGTTTGATCCATTTTTTTAGTGGAAGTATTTTAGAATGGTCCATTGTTATTTTGGGAGTCCATTTTTTGCATGGCGAGGAGCATGGCTAAACATGCTGTATTTGCTCGCAAATGTTGCCTTTCTAGTTCATGTTCTTCTTCTTCTTCTTCTTCTCCTGCCAAATCTTCAAATGGATTCAACTCCGCCATTTTTTAACCAACCGACCTGAAATTTGGCATGGAGGTAAAGATGGCAAATACCCTCAGGTGATTTTAAAATTGCTTTGAAACAGCCCTTAAAATCATTTTTATGGAGGTTTTTTGGGGCATTTTTAGACAATTTTTATATTTTGGGCTCCTGTGCCCTGGTATTGCTAGCAAGTGACCTGCAATTCGGTACAAGGGTGCCTTGAACATGTCCCTACAGGATTTCAATCACAATTCTGGTGTACATCACTTCAGAATGCTTCATTTTGGGGGCTTTTGGACCCATTTTCAGACCAAAAACAGGCCAAAAGTGGTATCCACGTTCCATGTTCTATTTGCTGCTGGCCAAGGAATCCATGTTCTATCTAAGGATCCCCGCGTTCCATTTGCTACTGGCCAAAGAACACTGTTCTATTTAGGTCACCTGAGGTCATATTGCAGGAACACACGCAAGCCTTTGCAGTAAGAAGCTCTTGGGGTCTCGCAGAACTTGTAGAGAGAGTTTTTGTACGGGTGATTTTGGAACAGTCCATTTATGCATCAGGAGGGAGATTGTCGAAGTATAATGCTCTCGCAAATGTTGCCTTTCTACATGCAGTTAATATTTCGATTTGCCCAGGTGTTATTTTGGGACAGCCCACTTCTTGCATGGGGAGGAGTATGGCTAAACATGCTGTATTTGCTCAGGGGCAAATGACGGCCTTTCTAGTGTTTCTTCTTCTTCTTCTTCTCCTCCTGTCAAATCTTCAAATGGATTCATCTCTGTCATTTTTTGACCAAATGACCTGAAATTTGGTACAGAGGTAATGTAGGCAAAAACCAATGTGCGTTCTTTTCCTTTTTTTGATATTGACCTTGAAAGTGATTTTATTGAGGTTTTTAGGCTATTTTTAGCATATCTTGGCCTCCTGCGCCCTGGTATTTCAACCGAATGACCTGAAATTTGCTGTATATGTGGCTTGAACAAATATTTAAAGGACTACATTCCCATTTTTGGCATACATATATTCGAAACGATTTATTTTGGGCTTTCTTGACAATATTTGCCACTTCTGTCACTTTCAATACTACATATGACCTACAGGTCATTGACCCCGAGTGCCTTGCACCTGGCCAAGCTGGAAGTTTGCTTACGAGGAGGAAAGACCGGACATAAACATTTAACGTGATTATCGGGAAAACACCATGTTCCCTTAAACTCAGTGGTTAAATTGCAGTTTTGGACATTTTATAACAGAAAACAAGTTAAATCAATGATTTTGTGAATGTTTATTCTAGCATTAGTTATTCCAGATATTTTCAAACTCCAAATTCTTCAACACAACACGGGAGATCGTTTCTCCTCAGACTGGCGCGACACTCCTGTCAAAATTGATTGATGATCTCTCTCTGCCGCCGACTTCATACATGATCAAAGGCGGGTGGTAGGCGGTGCGCGGGGAAACTTAAACATATAATGTAGCGAAGTGTTGCACAAGGAATTCTCACGCTGAGGGGTACATGAAATATTAAAATGCTTACAAAATAGACCTCTATGAATCGGGCTACATTCAGCAATGGTAGACGGATTCGGGGCATGCCGCGCAAAACACATGGTCTCACTGGGGACAGGCGTTTTGGTCCCGCACGTTGTCGCAGCGGTGCGTCGCCGCTACGCGATCGAAAGCACGCCGCTGTCTGTCTCGGACCAACACGCGTCTCCCGTGATGTGTAGCGTCCACCACCAGGCCTTCCTACATGTCCTACGTACGGGCGTATGGATCGTAGAATTCGGCAAAAAAGGAATGATTAGGCCAGTAGAGTCAGTCCCCGGTAAGGTCAATGATTCGCCCCTTTGCGCTAGCTTGTAACGTTAAATGAATGTACCCTCTGGTGGCCAAACTTCACTGACAAACTTTCTCCCTATTATCATCATGAGCTTGCGTTAGTCTGGTACTAGTGACTATTATGTGCCGGGAATGTTTATCTATCGCACGCCTTGGAAGGAAGTTCAACCATGATAAATGGTCGGCCGTTGCGAAAATTTGGAATCCCATGCTGTTGATTTTCGTGATTGAATCTGTAAGAAAATATATTTTCATGTCGTTCATGTTTTTGGGACGGACGCCGGGACGGGGTGAATTTTTTCTATCATTTTCGTCCCGTTAGTAATGCAAATCGAATCGTGTTACACAAGAGGCAAAACACTAAAAACGTGGGTCTTGTGGAGTGTTTTGGAGCGGGAAAATGCCGGATATTAGCGGTGCCGAACAGTGTACATCGTCGCGCGCGGGTGACGCTCCGTCAAAACAAATCCGCTGGTGGTCTAGCGCGGCCACCGAAAATAGGCAGAAACACACAGGAGGACTTAGCACCTTCGTTTAGGAGGGCAATTGTGAAAATCTTGTTACAAATTGTTCGAACATTGAAACATTTGGATAGATGGTTTGAAACTGTTCTTAATAAAGAGATTTTTGTGTAGTTACGTTCGAAATGTTTCCAACGTATGTGAAATAAGTTCAAACATGTTATAAGTTTCAATTCTAATTGTTTGAACACTTTAGAACTATTGTGACTTAGACATTCTTTTAATCAAAATAGTTCAAACATATTACAAATATTATATTAAAACCCTCTCGGTGACTTTGAATTAACTCAAATATGTTGTTTTTGGTCATTTCCTTCGTCTCCTGTCAAATCTTCATATGTATACTATGGAAAACTTCATTCTTCCCTGGGGTTGATCTTTTTTAATTCAATTTTGAACTGGGTTGATTATGCGCAAGAGTGTAATTTTCAGCGGATATTTTTCGACTGGTTTACATGGAAATGGCACGGAATATCCCATTCTTGCAAGGGGAGGATTCTTTGATTATTTCTTTCAATTTTGAGCTGGAATGATTATGAAAAAGTCCATTTTTTAGCAGAAGTGTATTTGTTAATCGATTAGTGGATATGGTTGTGGACTGGTCCATATTGTGTTGAGGTGCTACTGGAAGACTCAATTTTGGACTGGGGTGATTCATTTTTTTAGTGCAAGTATTTTAGAATGGTCCATTGTTATTTTGGGAGAGTCCATTTTTTGCATGGCGAGGAGTATGGCTAAACATGCTGTATTTGCTCGCAAATGTTGCCTTTCTAGTTTAAATTCATATTCGACTCTCTTCTGTAACTGTTGGTACAAGTTCATTAAGATATCTACATTGGTTTGTCTTGAAAGTCTTGAAAGAAGAAACTTTTATTGTCTTCCGTGTCAATCTTAATTCTCTATGCTTATTATTGGTCTAATAAAACAAAACAATTTGTCAACTACACAGGCTTGGGTCCAGGTTCAGGTCCGGACCAGAAACTGAACCTTGGGACCTTAACCTGGACATGATTAAGCCGAACCGGTATCCACCCCTATAGTCTGTATTCTATTCAGTTATCGTCTCATAATTGCCACTGGTCCATGCGAACAAATATCTTCCACAGGATGAATGAATAAACAGAAAGAAACACTTTATATCAGCAAGTTGTGGTATGTTTAATCTTTATACATTAAGGTTAAGAAAAGTACCTCTTGCCAAATACTAGTACATTACATGAAGAGTTCATGAACACTAGGAAAATTGCTTAACAACCCTGTTCCTCTTCCCTTTATACATCCCATGACATAGTTCTATATATTCATAAATCTACATTCTTATCTGACAGATTATCATAAATAATACGCCAATAATAAGTCTGTTTTCCATAAGTAACATCGCAGTTGAATATAAGCATCCACTTCCAAAACCCTGTTTTACTTTAAAGTGATAAACAATATACATTTTTCAGTCTGAAGTCAGAATGTAACTGTAGCTCAACTGGTTGCAGTTGAGCTCTTGGTTCCAATTACGGTAAATGCATTTAAGTTAGCATGGTTTTTATTTTGGGCTAAGGCAAAACTGGAGTGTTCGCGGTGGTTTTAAGTTCGTGACAGCGCTATAGTCACATACTGTTACAGTATTGAAAAAAATTTTTGTGGTGGATTTAAGTTCAGGGTGAAACAGTCAATGCGAAAACTGCAGACATAAAACCACCACGGACATTTCTGCATTTACAATAATTGCTAACTGTGAGACCTGGTTCAAGTCTGGGTCAGGACATCTTGGTTGGGGCTGCAACTGTCTTTCAGAAGGGACGTAAAATGGGGGAGTAAAATGTGAAGAATAGAGCAACATTAAGGTAAAGAAAAGTAAAGGTCCAAGGGCCTTCTAGAAGCCATAAGGGGCAGTGGTTTGTAATCCACTGTTTTTCTTGGGACGGTCTCTTTCTACTGTCTTTTACCTCCCCAACCAAAGTCAGGTACCCATTTTTACACCTGGCATGGGTGGAGTGAGGAAACTTGTGTGTGGTGCCTTTTCAAGAGACACGTCAAGCCAGGGATTGAACCTGTGATCTAATGGGGATGGTGCATGAGTTATCTTCCTTAAAAGATATGACCAGCTCCCGAGTATGGTTTTAGACTTCCATATACTTTTCTCTACTAACGTACATGTATCTTAGCCTGTTTTGCGTATCTTCCATATGGTATGTCATTTTTACTGGACATGCACCAACTAAAATAATTATCAGACATACAAAAAAAGAGTTCCTTGAACCACCCCCCTCCCACCCCCGCTGGGAACAACTCTGCCTCAGGAGACTGGTTGTCATGGTGATAGAGAATCCTGAGCTCCTATTGGCTATTGCCACTTCTCATTTTAGAAACCAGTCTCCTAGCTTGGAGGTTAACAGCCACAACCTTTGTAGGAAGGGGCTCTGTAAGGGGTTTGTGCATCACAGACATGAGGAACAGATGAAGTTTCGATCAGGTATTCAAGCTGAGCTACTTTCATTCTCTAAGTTGATAAGTGCAGAAACTAGAGATGTTAAGGATTTAGTATGAAGGTTAATCTAAATAGCCTTTATAAATATGTTTAAACTCATGACCTTATTAGTGTCTTATACTAACAGTAACAGCTTTAATATACAATGTATGTACCATTAACAAAGAAAGTTAATCTGTGTTGGTATACAACATTATGAGAATAAATCAAACTATTTTTCAGCACAAGGATCAGATGCATTAATCTCCAAGCAGATCCACACCGGGCGCGAAAATCGTATATGCTAGCCAGAGAAGGTCCAGTCAGCCGGAGAGGGTCCACTCTACCGGGCTGATCGGACCCTCTCTGGCTGACTGGACCTTCTCTGGCTAGCATAAACGATTTTCACGCCCGGTGTGGATCTGCTTGGAGATTACAGATGCATCAAGCTTTCCTCCAGTAGTCTTCGTGATAACTAAAGACCTGATTGTTCAGAACATGTGACCTTCAGGAAGTGTGAGATGAGCAAGGGGTCAAAGGTGGTTGTTAGTCTGTAGCATCCCCCGTCACGGTCACATTTTCTGAGCAATTCGGTCCTAAGTTACCCTGAAGGATTAACAAATGGTGAGCCTAATCCTTGTTTGGTAGATAGTATAATTTTTTCCATTATGCAATAAAGTGTAACGTTAGTTTATATCTGCCTTTTTTTCCATACTTGACACAATGTATGTATAAAAAGGACATATGATTGCACATCACTCTTTTTCCATCTTTCTCTTCTTCTTCTTTCCTAGACCCATGGGTGCAGGAAAAGAGGGGTGGGGTTGCTCGTTGCTGGACGACCTCCTCTTCCTTAGATCCCTTTCTGGAGCTTTGTTTCCGGATGTTTTGTTTTTGTCCGTGTTGTTGGTTACAGCACTCGCATGCTTGTCTTGAGTACCTCGTCTTCGCGTTCTTGTCTGTTGGTACGTATCGGCGCCGACAGCGGTGTGAGCTGGACCTTTCGCCAGCTGGTTGCTGATGTCGTCCATGCGAGAGTCGAGCGCGGCGATCTTGCGCTGCTGCTCCGCCATCTGTCGCTCCTGCTGGGACAGCTGCTGTTCCTGTTTCCCCACGACCTCTTCCAGCTGGCTCGTCTTCTTCCTCTGCTTGGTCAGGCTCTTTCGCTGGAGGGTAACCTGTTGCAAGGGGGGCAGGAGTTACTGTAAATGCATTTATGTTTGCGTGGGTGAAAATGGAGTGTTCACGGTGGTTTTAAGTTTGCGGCAGCGCTATACTCACATACTGCTACAGTATTGGACAAGAATGTTCGTGTTGGTTTTAAGTTTGCGGTGAAATGGTCGTCAGGAATACCGCGAACATAAAACCACCGCGAAAATTTCTGCATTTACAGTATACATTTTTAGTGATAAGATGAACTACTGCTATCAACTTCAAGTTCTATCTTTTGATAAAAGATTTTAAAAATGTACAGTTCTTGGTGGCAAATGTGCTAGATGTTGGCACATCGGCAACCAGATCCGAAGAGTGTTTTTTCCCACTTTTAGACAGATTAGCCAAAGAGGCTCGGTGGGCGTCACTCCACCGCCAGGGAAGGTCGTGTAAAGTGTCTTTCCCAATGGCACAACATTGGGGCATGGTCAGCATCGAACCCGGGACCTATTGATTTCTGAGTCCAACGCTTTAACCGTTACGCCACAACACTTGATATGATTGTTTTAATTGAATTTAGCAATGAGAAGGATAAGTACAGTACTGCATTACCGATGTCTGACAATCAGGGTTGGACAAGTGGTGAAAAATTCACTTGCCCTTTACTGCATTTCGACTTGCCTGAACCAACCTTTCACTGGCCTGAAAATTCTATGGATTTTTACTTGCAGCAAGGAAATCCTTGTAATTTTCAGTTTTGAAAAAAGCAAAGTTTGTAATGTGATCTTGAATTCAGAAAACAGATATTAATGTCGTAGAATGCCAAGGTCAATTACAAAGTCAATGAAGAAGTTTTGAAAGAACAAAAATTAAGAACCTATATTTCAGTATATGATACTCTGTGTGTTAAGTTTTGTTCATCCTTCCTGACCACATAGATTTCATAGTAAAGGCAACTTTTTTTTGCCAAACCTGTTTTATTCCCATGTTCGCATCAGTGTTGAGGTCCCCAGAGGATCTCATCCGAATAATCAAATCAACACGGCCTTAGATAAGAGAAAGTTTGTCCTCACCACTTTGTGCAGCGTAGCGAGCTGTTGTTTCTGCGAGGTGAGCTGTTTCTCCTGTTGAGCGGTCTTCTGACGCTGCTCCTGTACAGCTGTACGTGACGTCGACAGGTCCTTCTTCAGGTTCTGCACCTGCTGCGCCAGCCGCGCCACCTGGCTGTACTGGTCCAGCCCGGAGGTCGACGCAACTGGAGTAGTGGAAACACCAAAATGCAGTTGATAATGGTTGATACATACTACATGTAGACAGGGTTTTTTTTAAAAAGGGTTACAGGGGCGCCACGCCCCCATGTCCTGACCATACGACCCCTTACCCTGGGGAGCAGATCCTCCGACAAGCATGAAATTCTGATTCTGACCTGGGATACTACTAGGTCACATGTGGGTACAGTCTTCAAGTTCATCTGTGACCTGTCTGACATCAATTTTGCCCTTCAGAAAGCCTTAGATTGTCCCATTTTAACTTATAAGTTCTCTAAAACTTAACACTGCGGAAGGGGGAAAACCCACATCATCCCTCCTGGTCGCTCCGCTCCCCCTTGCAATTTTTTCCGAGCAAAACCTCTGGTAGACAATATCACATGCACACGTATAAGGGCATGGAAATTTGCTACATACGGCATCGTGAATGGAGATGATGATACTAACTTTAGTTTCAATTTTTATTCCTTGGTTCATGTAGATTTCTTGTTCTGACTACATGTATTCCTACCCACATGGAGGCAGAGGCAACTACAGTATCTTAAATCACAGTTTATTGTAACTCAAGCATTCTCAGACATCTAGAGATCTTCTGACCCTCTTAAATAACCTGGTTTCAATATTTATTTTTCTGTTAGTAAATTCTTGTTCTGAGTCTGACTACATGTTTTCCTACTAACATAAGAGGCAGAGGCAGCTATCTTAAATTAATCTTAACTCAAGCGTTTTTGGACATCTAGAGATCTTCTGACCCTCTTAAATAACCTCTATTAACCTTCTCCCAGCTGCCTAAATCTGTAACCAATAGGAAATTGGGTGCCAAATGGCTACTTCAGTGTGCTAATGAAGGTTAAGCATGCATACAGGAAGCTCAAAGGAGAGACTACCAGAGGAATAGTACAAACTGGCCAATAGAACTATAAAAGGGTACAATCCATGCAAATCAAGGACACCACCATGGCGGTCAGCACCTGCCTACTGTAAATCCATTTAATATTGCAGGTGGTAATTCTAGCGGTTAGGGGAAGAGGGAGCAGTTCACAGCATTTGATTTTAGCTGGTTCTAGCTGGTCTCAGCACAGTGATCAAATAATTGCAATGATACAATTTTAGCTGTTGAATAGTGACCACTTAAGTCACTAGAATTAAGTTACCGCTAACAAATCAAAAATTACAGTACTTAGTTGATATGGAAAGCGAGTGAAAACTGGCCATACCTGGAATGTTTGCAGTCATTCTCACAGAAACATCCATGGGTATTTTGGACTTCAGAGTCGGAGCGATCTTGTCGTCGAAGTATTCCATGGCCATGGAGGAGATGTCGCGCAGCTCCTGCAGGAGCTCGTGTGCTCGCGGCGGTGCAGGCGTGGCGTTGATGAACCACAGGACACGATAGATCTCATCCACGACCTACAGAAACAGAGAACAGGCTTATATTCCAATGAAAGTTCATTAGTAACAGTAATTAACATTGTGAACATTTTAAACCCTCTTTCCATCATAACACAAAGTCAGAGTTCTCGCCAGTGCAGTTGAGCATAAGGGGCCCCTAGGGAGAAAATGGAGTGTTTGCGGTGGTTTTTAGTTTGCTATTTTGGAAAATGGCCAATACAAATGATCAGATCTAACAGTAATGATCTTTGCAAGCCAGATATCCAATAAACTTCTGTCAATTCTTGTCAGAATGAATTATAGCTGTTCCGTTAAGTTTCTGCCACGCTGTGTGATCTTTTATGTATATAGATTTCTGCTTTCTCAGCTTTCCTGTGTCTAAACATTTCAACTGAACTGTTTATATGTAGACTCATCCATGCTATCAACCTTCAGCCTGCAATTTTTCTTTAAACTGCTAGATGACGCTGGTACACAACACAAACCTTTCCAGGGATGAAGCAGCACAGGTTCATGTCCACGTACTTCATGAACGTCATGCCCAGGAGAGACAGTCGAGTCTCGATGGCGGACAGGATGTCGGCGTGTCGCGCCATGGGGTGGTTCCTGCGCTCGGACTCCCTCCGTGGGAGGCGAGCCTTCAGGGTTTTGTAGCATTGGGCATGGTACATGTCCACCTTCACGAAACCCTGGTTCAGCAGGTGCTGACACACCACGTCAAATTTCCTGCACACCTGCAACAACGGGAAACAGCCGGTCAATAAATAGCACACAGTCCGCATATTTTATGCTTTAAGCTTTAGGTCCCTATAATTTTGGAAAGGGCCCTGCCGAATTACAGTTGACGGGCTGTCTTTTTTTCACTTTCGGGCGTGAACCCTACCTGGCCCTGTGGGACACCCTTCGGCTAAAAATAGCCGGTCCTGGACCCCAAATCCTTTTAACTCGGACTTACAATCAAGGCAGGACTGTTACCAAATAGAAGCTGTGAGCTAATTGTGCGAACATCACAGCCAGGAGGTACCCCCCTGGTACCCGTGACGTCACTGGGCTTGGAGGCCCGACCGGGACTTCACCCTCTACAGAGAAATGTCACTTATGTAAAACAAGAGTCCAAAGTTTCAAGATCTCACGCCTTGACTCATTGACCCAGATTGTCCTCAATGGAATTCCATAAGAGGCCTAACCCCCATGCATAGCCTTGTGGCCAAAAAGGGGTAGCCTGGCCTAGTAGACAGCCTAGCCTTTTCCATAAACCCATTCTTCCCAGACCAACTTTGGACTCCGGCCAAGCCAACGTCCCCATCCTGCCAGTCTCTGATTACACCATTTCCCACCTTCCAACCTACATACAACATTCAAATGACTACAGACTGACTCCAGGACAAACAAACATTTATTAAGTTGTTGATGTCCATGTAAATATATGTCTTGTGGTTAGGATTTGGCGCTCTCACAGCCAAGGCCCGGGTTCGATTCCCGGTGCGGGAACCACTGTAAAAACCCAAAGGGGCAAGTACGCCGCTCCCGGGATTAGAACCCGCACCAATCCCGATCCACACGGCTTGGGAAATCAACGCGCTAACCACTAGGCTAAAAGGTCCGGACCAGTTAGACTGGTCAGTTAGAGGAGGTTGATCCCCACTGTTACACTATTACTCCGCTAGACATTGCCTCAAGGCGCTGTCTCTGCATCTTGTTTCTAAATCGTTAAGAAAAGAACACCTCCGTTTTCACGGAGGTAAAAATCAGAAGCTTGAAGTTTAGCGAAACTGGGCAAATTTGCTGAGAGTAGGGAGAGAAGATAGCCGTGGCGACCCTTCGTTAGTCGCCACGGCTAGGAGAGAAGAGTACAGTACCAAGGCCTGAATAACATCGGCAACTAAATGGCGGCGTCATTAACTACATTTCTGTAAATCAGGCCCACAGATGTATGCCCAAGTCAAAGAAATTATATGTCACGTGAAAGAGTAAGATTTGCCTCCAAAGCTACAAAAATTATTATGACGCTGAGAAAAATCTAGAAGACAACAAAACTATTATGCACTAGACGCCGTATTCACACCCATTAAATCCACCCAACTGCCAAGAACTCGGAAAAAAGGACACAATACCTACCAAGCGCAAGTTGCTGACCTGCTCATACGAGGCATAACCTATAATCATCTCCAGAATTTCATCTGGAAGACAGTTCAAAATGTAGCAATTATTTTGCGTCGCCATCTTTCTTTCTCAAACCTAGAATGGACTGTACCATTTATACAAAATGCCGATAATCTTGAATACTTAGTAGTTAGTTTATACCAAGAGAAGAAATAAAAGTAAAAATATGTATTACAATATTATGCATTAAAGTAGCTTTGTTATTTTGATTGTTCGTTCAATAATGATGTACAAATTCCATATAAGTTTGTCATTTGTCCCACCGACCCCCCGCACGACGATAGCACATTCTAAAGGTCGAAGGTGAACCTCGTACGCCAGGCTAAAGTACGGTGGCCCATAGTTACATGATTTGAGTACGCTATTTAACCAAACGTCTTCCACTCACAAACCATTATGTCAGACATCTACGAAAACTATCATGTCGTCTACCTAAACTATTTCGTCATCCACGCAAACAATTTTATTTGTTTCCAACGCAAACGATTTCGGAAAATTGGAAAATTTTTATGCGCGTAGTTCACAAGCTGACTGTGCCTATGCGTGGCTGAGGAAATTGCTCTACGCGTATCTGAGGAAATGTTCCTGTGGGCAGCACAGAATCTGGCCCTGCACGTAGACGAATAGTTTGCGCACGCGAAGTAGTTTGTATTATGGGCCACCGTACTAGATGGAAAACTTCTTCAAGTGAGACGTTCACTAGCAAGCAAACGACTGTGACAGCAAGCAACGTAAGACATTGTGGACATCACGCTGTAAGCGAACATAAGGAGAGTTCGACGTCACAAGAAGCTGTCAATGACCCGAAATCTTGGATCCAGCCTACTGTAGATCCAGCCCACAGGACATGACACGGGCATTTTGTGCAGGAGGAGAGCTCCGCCTATTCTGCCCAACCATTTCTGTCTCTGGAAGATTTTTTTTCCCCCTAAACATTGCGCATTATACATTACAGAGATTTCATTGTTGCATGTGGGAACCTTTTTTTCTCACTTTAGACCATGTTGATTTGATTATATGGGGTATGGATGACATCCGCGCGCGCATCAATTTTCGTCCGTTTCCAAAGAAAATAAAAGTTTTCTACCAAAAGATCAAATATATGCTGTAACTCGCAAAAAGGTAATTCGGAAAACGGACACTAATGTTTAGAATGCCAAACTCAAAGAAGAAGATGCGAAAGACCAAAAATGAAGAATCCATTATTTGGTATACCATTTTCTATGTGATTAGTCATTTTTTCAACCTTCCTGACCACATAGATTTCATAATGAAGCCAATTTTTGGTTGAAAACCTTCTTTTTTCATTCGCACGCTCGCATCAGTTTTTTGGTTCCCAGAGGATGTCATCCATATAATCAAATCAACATGGCTTCAAAAAGACGCAAAGCTCCTAATCGCCCTGAAACAGAAATGGTGTACATTATAAGTTCCAGGCATTTAAGGAGTCAATTAGAAGTCAGGTTGGCATGTGTTGTCGCATAAAATGAGGTATCTTTGTAATGTGTAATGTTTTAGGAAACAGATGACTTAGAGACAGGAATGGTGTACATAGTACCAGGCACTAGGAGTGAATTGAAATCAATTAGCAGGTTAGCATGTGTCCTTCATTAATTGCCAATGATGCATGTCTAATTGTAAAGTATATTATTTTAAAAAATGAGAAAAATTTAGGTATATCATTAGCATGTACAAGTATTGTGTTGGAAAACATCAACAAGTGCTTGTACATTTGTTGGACTTCAATTTCATATTTGCAGTATATGGATTCCGCCAACATACTGCGAACTAAAATTTGTTTGTTGCGTGTAGTTGCCACATTCAAAGTTTGTATTACTGAATTGAAGTGCCATGTCTACTAGATCAAAATCTGCAAAATACTATCTTTCTTCAAACCTGTAACAATTAACAGTGTGGAGAAATAGATATTGATAAACCAGTAACACTTTACCTGCAACGAAACGAATATTTTCAAAGCTAGGCTTTTCAACGTGCAACATATGGTTAATTCCGCTCGGGAGAAATAGAATGAATAGCTAGATGCCGTTGAACATGTAAATATTTTCAAACCTTTTTTTTTTCGAGACATAACATAGCCCATGAACACCTTTTTATTCACATATGTCTAATTCCCGACAAGCGAAGCGATAGGTAGGAAATGACTTACAAGCCTGAATTGTTTTACAAATAACACATTTTTTTGGGGGGGGGGGGAGAAAACACGACCAGGCTAGGCCAGACTTTGCGTTGCAATCCCGTGAATGACAGCAATGTTGACCTTGTGCTAGCTGCCGTTCATCCATTGTTATGGACTAACAAGGTCCAGTGAATGCTTCAGTGATTGAAACCAAGTGACTTGGTTTCAATATCACTGAAGCATTCACTGCCATGCCAAATGCACACGCCTATTACATAGCAACCGCCGGCGAGACATTCAACGTTAGATTGCAGGGCCCAGACATTGGTAAAGTTACCAACAAACTGGACGAATTTTACTCGTCTGAGGTGCAGCCAAAAGTGCTTCATTTCTAAGGTGAGTTTTGAGACATTCAACCTTCAAATATGAACTTTATGCACGTAACGTTGTTCTTCGTACACGTAGGCATCGTCGAAAGTGAAAGCACCCCCCCTCCCACCAAAATCCTTCCGGGCTTTGACATCAAATTTCTAACCAGTCTCTGAAACAGCACAAGCATGTCGCCCAGCTAAATTCCTTGTAAATTCAAAGAACCATTCACTTGCTACTTGACAAAGGTTATGAGTAATTTGCGTTTATTGACGTTTCATATGGAACCTTCACGCCTCCGTTACGCCATACATAACGGCACGGTTCAAAATGGCGGCACTTGTAGAAAGAAGTGTATTTTTAAGAACCGTTATAAGAAGGAAAGCGTCTTGATAAGAATACCTCGAATCCAAGGGTTATCTTACAGGGTCTATGGCACTGCACGGACTTTATCTAGAAAGATCTCAGATAAAGTCCTCTGGAAAGGTGTATGATTTCTGATTCATGTTGCGATAATGTGAAAACATCTTTGTCCACCATTCAGACATTTTATAGTCACAACGGTCGCCATGTCTGTCGCTGGGGTTACAAGGACAAAGAAAACCCAAAAGGAAGAAAGGTAAGTTCTTATTCTTTGTTTGCTTTGTTTTATTGGTGATAATCTTTTTTTCCATAGCTGCCCCGTGGCTCTTGATTTTGAATTTGACTAACCTGATACATTGCATACAGGGGCAGAGGGAATGAGGCCTATGTTGATGACGAAGATATTCTACGCTGTGATTCACCGGAGCAGCCCAATGCTTCAGAAATTTCCAAACAAAAGTACGTACTCAATACAAAAAGTACCCAAGCAACTGGATAGATTGTGTAAATGGTTAGAAGCACTCTAGATTGAAAGTTTTCCTGGATCATATAGATAAACAACAAAGTTTTAGATTACATGAGGCTTGTCATACACTATCCACTTGGCGGGCGGGCCGCAAAGAGTTCAGTTTTATACAGGCTAGTTCTAATAATAATGATAATAATAATAATGGTTTATTAGTAGGTCAGAAATTACCCGTGCAATGGCAGCCAGTACTGAATTGCTGCAGGGTTTACAATCACATAACACACAACAGATACATATTTGCTCCACACTTGCACTTTGTGGAACTGTCGCTAGGGTCCATGAGGCTGCCATTCGGCGCCAGCAAGTAACCTCAAGACGACCTTCCCCAACCGAAGTCAAGTACCCATTCACACATGGGTGGAGGAAAGTCGTGTAAAGTGCCTTTCCCAAGAGCACAACATCAGGGCATAGCAGTGGTTTCGAACCCGGGACCTCTCGGTTCTGGGTGAAACACCCTACCGATTGCGCCACACGATGCCACAAGATCATTTTGTTATGAATACTACACGCTGTTTGTTGTTCAATGCAGGCACAATCGCAAGGATACCACCTACCAGGCCGATCAGTCGTCAGAAGTAACGGATGTTGAGGTGACCATGATCGGTGACATTGAACAAGAGAACAGTTCACCTGACGGGGTGGATGACACTACACCCCAGACGGACAATTCCCCGAGGTAATCTCGTATCCTTTGCCATTGTTCAATTTAGCACCTCTGTAAATTATAAATGAATTGTTCTTTAACATTCACGCGATACCACTGTAGTTAAAACATGAGTAGTTTCCGTATAAGGTCCTATATTCAGAAGGTGTATCTAAATTTGAACAAGAGTCCGAAGACCCAAAATCTCCATGATGAAATTTGGTTTTATATATGATGTGTTTTATTATGGAGGTATAGATTTTCCTCATTACCAGCTGTTGGGACCTCGGGAATTCTTGTCCTAGATTTGAGACTAACAGATGTGACAGGTGTGACCTCCAACCACATGCCTAGAATGGAGGTGTAGATATTCCTCATTACTTATGCAAATTCAGTCCCAATTTGCACTTCAATTTGTGCATCTCAGTCCAACCTACCTGCATACCAAATAACATGAAAATCTGTTGTTCCTTTTTCAGTTATTCTCCTTAGAAGATTATTACAAATACGCCATTCCAGTTCCTGTGACACATACCAGGAGGCCCAAAATAACCTTGACCTTCCTCCTGCTAACACCTACGCACATGCCAAATATCATTACAATCCATCTACACGTTCTTCGGTTATGCTGACTTTAAGCATACGGTGACACAAACATACACACACGCAAACACACACGCAAACGCACGCAAAACAATATCCCCATGTCTTTTTTCATGGAGATAATGAATCAATATTGCTACATACATCAATATGTTACCGTTGAACTGCAACGTTGTTCCAAGTATGACGAACAAAGCAACGTTGTGAGCGAAACTGAAAATACTGGATCAGGACGACACCAAGAGCACGAAGCAGACATCGAGGCAGACCACGACGCGGAGGTAAATGGAGACCAGCAGTCGCCGAACACCGACGCGAGTGAGCCGACTGTCGAAAACCGCGACCCAGAAAACGGCCGGAAAAGATCAGAAACCACCAGCCTTAAGCAGCATTTTGTAAATCATGCCGCCGCTGTCATCTGTCTCCTACTTTGCGTCAGCGCTTGCTTAGTCTACATTGCCTCCATCTTTCTAACAGTTTCATGCCTGTGGGGCCTCTCCCCTGATGTAAGCGATGGAAACGTTCTCTATTCAAAAGAAAACAAAACTATCACATGTGATCCATATGAATCCCAGGAGAACATTCCGTACAGTCTCATTGACCTCCTGCTAGCGTTACAACCGATCGTTGTAATAGTTCTCTGGAAGTACGGAGATATTGCCGAGAGAATAGAGAAATACGAGGAAAAAAGGGAAAAGAAAGAGGCCAACAAGGACCAATACTACCGCAGGCGTCGCATAAGTTATTTTGTGATGATTACTATATCCCTGTTTTTCCTTCTTCACTGTGTAGAGTGTGCAACCTGTTCCTTTTCTAGTCCAACCATTTTCTTTGGCACGTTGATTCGCGGTGTTCCCAAAAAGTTCTGCCCGTGGCTGAGCCTTCTGTTTCATCTTGTGTTCCCGGGATATTGTCTGTACTGTTGGTATGCCACCAAAATGGCATGCGTGCTCCGTCGACGAGCTGACTACATCCGTAAATACATCGGCGAGAGATCTTCGACCATTTTTCACAAAAGTATAGATCAGCCCGATATACTTCTGAGTAACCTTAACGAAAACATTTTCCACGACAATTGGCACAGTGAGGTTTGGGAGAATATTTCTTTCCTCATGAACATTATGATGTTCTTCAGTGCTACGTTGGTGTTGTTGTACACCCATGTGTATGTATCTGAAGTCCGTCTAACACTAGGGGAGTGGGCAACTCACTTCATGCGACTCGTTTCAATAGCCACCCTTTCCGTTACGCCATACATGCACGTTGCCTTTGCCTGCGTCCGTGTGACTGACGCCTATAGCTACGTAGCGGAGAGCATGAGTAGTGCCTTTCAAGGGTCAAACAGTCACACTTCGATCCAAGAATCACGCGAAGCTTTCTTAGACATTTCGCAAGACCCGGCTAGCTTTGATGTTCAGGCTTGTAGCCCATGCACACAGAAAAAGAATGGAGACGGGGAAAAGGCGCTCAAACGACTAGAATATCTCATTCAATGGCAATTCTTGCAGACTAAGGTGTACAAGAAGTGTAAAGATGGGCTTACATCTGGAATATTGGGTTCGTCGTACACTACTCGCAGCGGTGTCCACTTGGCGTCGCTAGGCGTGATCATAGCTATGACATGGGAGGTTCTGGACCGTCTGAATGATTTTGACGTGGAGAGAGCGATCA
The DNA here is from genome assembly GCA_035149815.1 of Branchiostoma lanceolatum. Taxonomy (NCBI): domain Eukaryota; kingdom Metazoa; phylum Chordata; class Leptocardii; order Amphioxiformes; family Branchiostomatidae; genus Branchiostoma; species Branchiostoma lanceolatum. The sequence goes on from CM068879.1 coordinate 13,931,958, forward strand.
GACTTGGGAACACAAGACAGGAAGCTTTTATTGTGACTCTCTTTGGCATTCTTGCCTTCCTACTCTGGATCTCAGCTGCGACCATCCTTTTATGCTATCGTTTGGGGCCTAAGATATGCGATTGTACAAAGTGTCTTGCACCACTCACAGTTAATAGAAGACTAAGCGTGTACATAGTTCTTACAATACTGTACTTCACCATCATGTACGTGTCCTTCTATTTGGTCGTTTATCAGGATGACTACTGTTACAGTTCGTCCAACCCCCTGTTCGTATAGTTATACCATAACTTTATTGCACAACAATTGTACAAGGTACAAAGTATGGCATTCACTGGTACATAGATAACATTCTATTAGGCTAATCAGTCTATCGTATACAATATGGTGTAGTAGTATGGGATGACAATGGGATTTTACAATCATTGGAGGAGTTTCTAACGTCTAGACATTCTTTGATATACTTCCCAATGTATACCATGCATGGGTTGTCACATGTCATTATGCGCTTAAATTTGCTATTCAAGTCCATTGAGATAAATCCTGGTAAATTCGACGATAGCATTGAGTATAGTGAATTACGTATATCAAAATATTTGGGACATACACTCAAAAAGTGATATTCGTCTTCAACTACCTCTGGACAAAATGGACAAACCCTCTGGTCAATAGGAAGTTTTTGAGATCTCCCCGTTTCTATACTTTATTTATGACAGCCAATTTTGAGTTTTGTGATTGCCCTACGTACGTCAAGGCTTAATGTTTGAAAGGTAATTTTCTTGCTAATGATTCTTGTTTAAGGTAGAAAGAAAGGAAAGTTTGGAATTGTTTCGAATAGTGCAATGCCAATTTTGTATATGAATATCTTGTAGATGTTGTCGTAGCTGAGTGTTGATTATATCTATGATAGAAGCTCCTATTTAAAAAAAAAACGTATCAGAACATGTGTTATCCTTGCTAACTCAAGATGGAAATTTTAAGCAACAGACTTTTGAAACCTGAAAAAAAGAATGTCAAGGTTTTCCAAGCAAGGCTACAGTCTACATTTCTGATCTGTTGTACATTCTCACATGATCCACATGTGTATTCACTAAATAAAGATTGATAATTTTAATGCAAGTTCATGCCCAAAGGCTAATTGCGTATGCAGACAAACAAGTACATGGAGATACATGGAAATCGAAACAATAATCTAGTCTACTGTGAAAGTTCTATGTTAACTATGGTTGACTATGGTTGGGTTTGACTTCTTTTTTGAAGGCAGTGGAAAATGAAGTGACCCAGGTTTTGTATCGTAAGTGGGTTTGTTGATTTTTGTAGAAAGATGGATTTTTGTAAATTATTCAAATGGTGAAAGCTAGGAGAATTTATGGAAGCTATTGTAAAGATTAGCACAGTCAAGTGCTATATGGCACTATTCACTGACCTCCTCCCTTGAACTCTTGAAAAACGGCCTCGGCCGAATGAGTGTATGAGTTTGCATACTTTCAAGGTTAAATAAAGGTTGAAAAAAAAATAAGCGTTGGCTTTCTTTCAGATCAGCTGACATGAATTGAGATGTTTGAATTTACATTTACACGTGCATATATTTTTGTGTGTATGTTATTTTAAAGTGCTAAAAGTAAATATTGTTTGATTAAGATTGTCTAGGATGCTATATTATCTGCATGTCGTGATATTACAAAGTGGTGTGATAAATATAGAATAGCAACACGATGTATTCCGTATCGCCCGAGGTTCCGGCCGAACCGCGGGTCTTATCGCCCGACGTCCGGAACCTCGGGCGATAAAGCCGGCGTCACAATTCATGCGAGCGTCGGCCGACTTTGTAGATCGCCCGAAGCTCGCCGAATTTCAAAATCGCCCGAGCGTCGACCGTATTTCCAATGAGAATCTCGGGTGACGTCCGTCGAACACTAAAAACTAAAAATCCCCCATGAGACGGTACCATTACTTGGACATGGACGAAGTCAGAATCGACTAACCTGGTAAAAGGTCAATATTTGGATTAACTTTGATGTCTAAAAATCGCCCGAAGCCCGCGGAATCGCCAGGACGTCGGTCGTACTTCGGCCGAAAATCCCCATTTTCGGCCGACAAGTCGGCCGAGCTAAATTGTTGATTTGTGACGGGGGCTTACGGAACACACCCGCTGTATTCTTCATAGTCCAAGTCCTTTCATAGACAAAGTCCTTTCATCGTCATAAAGATTTGAAGGTTTGTCGTCACTGTCGTGTCCTATGTGTATTGAAATGTTTCTTTTATGGTTAATTTGTGCTGGTTGATAGTGATATTAAAGAACTGAACTGTTTACAAACGTATATATTGAAATGTGTACATTGTATGTTCATGAACTATAGCTAAAGCTTATGATATCAAAAGAACAATCGACTTTACAAGCCTGAACTGGGTTGTTTTTTTTTTGGGGGGGGGGGGGAATCTCTTGTTGACATGTTGACATGTGACTCGACGAGGTACTATTTTACTATGAACTACTATGGAATACAATGAAATTTTTGTATTAGTTTGACTGCTTTCTTTACAAGTGACTGGTGACCAAATAGGTAAACGTGTTTTTGTCGGGCTTTGTCATGTTTTTTTATAAAGTTTGGAGAGTACAATGCCGAGGCCTATCGACAATGTAATTGTCTTTACTCACCTTACCGATGCTTTTGAGGAGAACTCGCCACTAAGGTGCTGACTAACTCAAAATTTGCTTAGGACTCTGCGCTGTTGCATGTACGATGTACGTACCTTAGTGGCCATTCTACTCAGTCTACTTCTAGTATAAAGTTGACCTCTAACCTGAACATGACCAGTATGCTTTTCTTATCTTGCGGAGTACACATTTTCGAGGAATTGTTTTTATTCAACACCAGGTACAAATGGACGGAGTGAAGGTAGTTAAAACTTTGTCCAACTTTTTGAAACAGTACACCTTAGTTCTGTACACATTGGCTCCTTTTTAGTGCATTGACTCATACCAAATACACCGTATTCCAGTCCGCCCATATGAACGTTGTTTCGTGGGACAACAAGAATACAAAAGTCGTTGCCAAGTCTAAATTTACCATGCACTGAAGTCTAAACGTATCGTGACACCCTTTCCGAAGTTGGAATACGTGATGTCTCATCTGCAGTACCACGCCTGACCGCCACGAGGCGGCACCGTTTCGGAAACTGGAATTACATGTCTTATCTGCAGTACCACATCTAACCGCCATGAGATGATTTTAGGAAAGTGATCTTTTAGCAGCAAATCTTCAAGAATTTGAAAATCCTAATACTTGAGGAATCTTACGGTGTATACTTCAACAAACTGATTTGTGAAAGCAAGATAAACTGCAAACACCAAAAATGCAAAAGAATGACCTCTATATCTAAATGGCAATATTTTCTTTCTTATTGGGCTAAAAACTTGCAAATATATCAATCATAGTGCAAGTGTCACGCATAACTGAAGAGCATTACAGGTTAGTGGAAACTGGCACTGTGTTACACGTAGGACTTTCAGTCCTATATATCTGTTCACTTATCTATCTTATTTCATTCACATTATTTCTAACAACCGCATCTTTAAGCAGCGACACCTAGGGCTGCAGTGCGGACCAGTCTGGGTTACCATGAGAAAGGTGACAGACGGTCACCGAAACGTCGGTTGAGTAAAACTTCAAACTTAGATGTTCCATGTTTTAACTGTAATTTCCAACACAAAAATTGGACTTACCCAAATTTTCGACTGTACGACACCAGTCTTTGTCAAGGAGTGAGCAATCCACCGCTGGGATGACGTCAATTTATGCAGATAGCACACGTGACTCGGTGACCAGTGGATCATAAGAATCACCTGGACATTCAGTCTCCCTGGATAAAGTCAAAATCTTGGACACAGAGCCGGACTTCTTTGCAAGAGGAATCAAGGAAGCCATTTACATCAGGGCCTTACAACCATCCCTCATTAAGAGACGGGGGGCGCCACAGACTTTCCGCTACTTATGATCCACTGCTCACCGAGTCACGTGTGCTATCTGCATATTCCCAGTGGTGGATTGCTCACTCATTGACAAAGACTGGAGATGTAACCTCCAAGCAGATCTCCACGGTGCCGAATCGTACAAGCTAGCCAGAGAAGCTCCAGTCAGCCAGTTGGATACGGTCTTTGCAACCGTTGGGTCTGCTTGGAGACTACTGGAGTTGTACAGTCGAAAATTTGGGTAAGTCCAATTTTTGTGTTTGAAATTACAATTAAAAATTGTTTCAGAATGATTTCTACCAACACAGATGAACTTTCAGGCTAAAACTTAAATCTTGTTAGTAGACTGGCCCTCCGTCCTGGCGACTTTTTTTCTGCCGTGGAGTGAACAACACGCAGCGCTGTAGGTTCTTCCAGCGGCGCTTCCCGGCAGACTTTGTAGGCTTCAGGTTGTTCTTTGCGATGTAGGTCCGCAGGAACGCTCTAGCACCGGTGGCTCCACGCTGTCCATGGAGAAGAAAATTTTCAGTGTCTCATACGAATATCATCTTATGGTCATGGTTAATTAGTGCTGCGTACCTAAACCCCGGACCTGATCCGGACTGGACCTAACGTTTAGGTTCAAGTAAAAAAAAAACCTAAACGTCTGGAAACAAGTCCGGACTTTGAAAAATACCTCTCGCTTATACTCTCCTTTTTGTTTTAAACCATCTTAAACCTTCCTTAGATCGTGAAATTTACACTGGAAAAATATGAAAACATTGCTGTTTCTGTGTTTACAACTGAACTTTTGTGTTTAGTACTGACTGTATATAATTTGGCATGTATAGTTTTCAAATTGTATTTAAAATATATGCCAATATGCAATTTTACATGTAACAGGAAAAATATTTTAGCACACACATGCGATGGGTCCTGAACCTGAACACGGGTTTAGGTACACAGCACTTAGTGATGGTCATGGTTTAAAACATTAGGTAACTCCAGTTTCTCGTTTGATCACTGACGATCCCATTCCGCTAGGGTGGAGACCTAGCATTTCATAGATTATAGAATTTCATATATAGAAAGACGCGAATCTTTGTACGCTTTGTGTGTTTTGTTGTCTTTTCGGTCACACCTTTATGTTTTGCATGATATTCCAATTATGAAATCAAGGGTTACGCAAATCCAATTTTGGTCACAGCGAGATCGCCGTCTAGAGGAATGAGGGCCTGCCGAAAGATAGCGGAAGCTGCCTGAAACGTCTGACCACTTCCAATTAAATTTATCCAATTGCTTAATTAAGTGAATATTATTGCCTTGCGTATCTTACTACCTGAATGTCTAACTTTATTCGACGTACATTCAAGAGATGTTCATGAATTTCCTTATCCTATAGCTGGATCAGGACAAGTAGATACGTCAGATATCACAGTATGGTTTAAACACGTGACTAGACTAAACATCGTAATCTTTTGTGCACCTTCCCAATACGACAATACTGATAATAATGATGCATTGCTATAATCACCTTGAAGAGGAACATTTTATCCTCGTCCTCCAGCTGAAAGTCTGTTGTCTTCACGTAGTCACTGTCCACTCCGATACTCCTCTCAATGTCTTCAACCTGAAAAAAAGCCAACCATGGATGTCAATGTGTTGAATAACAGAGAAAGATGGCTGTGGCCGAGGCTATGATGGCTCGATACAATCATGTTGACTGCAGTACAATTCTATAGTTACCACATATACTGTAAATGCAGAAATGTTCGCGGTAGGGAGAAAATGGAGTGTTCGAGGTGGTTTAGATTTCGCGTTTGGAACAAAACTACAGTAATACAGTAACACTGGTTAACGGCTTTTCGCGGTGGGTGTAAGTTAAGTTTTAAAACCGCGAACAAAAAACCACCGTGAACATTTCTGCACCTACAATATTGTTAATTTGTGTTTTTAATTTTACATACATGTAGTTACCGTTCATGACTAAATGAACTGTTGCAATTCCAATAAATCCAATCTAAAACGAACTACAGACCTTGACTGTTCGGTGTAGTCTTGGAACATAGGTGACAGAGAGCCTCATTTGAGAGATACAGTGAAGGGTCGTAACAGTTAATTAAAAAGTACAAAGTTTCATTCGACCTCTCTTCCTTTGGATTCAAGATTTCACAAGTCAAGACTACCCGACATTATCATTGATTGTAATTAGAAGGGAACATCAACCCAAAACAAGCTGCATATTTCCATACATGCATCAACACAGTACCTTTTAGAAGACAATGATAGATGCAAAGCTAACGCAACTTATGATTCTTCATATAATATTTTTTTCTAATAACTCTTCAAAACCGTCAGTTGCCGAAGTTTTGCATTTGCACCAGTACCCGTAAGGGGGTGTAGTCCCAACCGAGCCCCGATGACACGAATTTGTCCCGATGGATACGGGGGGTACCCGGCCCACGGTGCTCGCACGATCAGCTCCCGATGTCTATTTGTTACCGGGTCCTGCGTTGATTTTAACGCCGTGTTAAAATCTTCCGAGGACCCGGCCGTGCCCAAAAATAACCCGGTAGCTGCAGGGAGCCCTTCGGGGCCACGTATAAGGGTAACGCCCGAAAGTGCAAAAAAAAAAAAAAATTACAGCCCTTGAACTGCCCGGCAGGGCCCCTTTTTGGCAAAGCTTCAGGAGCGAGCTTATTCCAATTGTGACCTAAGCATTTCCCTACGCACCTTGCGGTACACCTTCTTCCCTAGGACTCCCAGGAGATCCATGTACTTCAGGGTGTAGTCCGTGAAACTGGAGACATGCTTCCTCTTCTCCTCCATACTCCGTGTCAGCCAGCTGAAGCCTCTATTGGTGAAGAACTCGTGAACCTCTTGGAATGTCAGCTTTATAGAGGAAGGAAATATTTAAGTGAATCAGAAATACTGACATGCCATTTAGGCCACAGCAAGTAAATTTTATGGATGACATCCTCTGCAGACTCCAAATGTAGTGCCGTGGGGTCGTGTGGCGTAACGGCAATGTGTTCGACTCAGAACCATGAGGTCCCGAGTTCGAATCCCCCTGACGCCTCCGATCTTGTGCCCTTGGGAAAGGCACTTAACACGACTTTCCTCACTTCGCCCAGGTGTATACAAATAAAAATGGGTATGTTGTTATCTGTACGTGGCACTGTTAATATAAGTTATAAAAAACTTGAGTGCAGTGCCACGTCGCCTTTTTCTGTCCAAAACCGAAGTAAAAAAAAAAAATGTAGTGCGCGCGGGCGAAAAAAACAAGATGGGTGAAAATGTGAAAATGGCTAAATTTTCAAAATAGATACCATAAAAGTTGTAACAAGAATCGAAGTTTTCTATTCCTGTATTCAAAAAGTTCACAAAGTGACACTAGCCTGGTATCACATAACAAGTTGGCAACTACACTCATGGCTGTGAGTTGGCAACTACACTCACGACCACATTGGTGCCACTTTTACAACTATCGAACTAGCCATAGTTTCACTTCTACAACAGTACCACAGTCATGGCTACCTCACTAGTGTTATAAGTATAATCAATAACGTTGGGTAACATTAATTCGTGGGGTACTTAAATTCGGGATTTTTCGAAAACGGGGTATTTAGGGATATGTGCTAGATGCAACATCAGTAATACCGCTAGAAATGCAAACTTGACAGACTAACGTATTCAGAACACAGTCTGAAAAGCTTCGATAAGCATGCATTAGAAGGCGACGAGGACAAAAACTCTCCGTCCCTTATTGGAACAGTCTGAGGGCTTCGTGGGAGAATCACACTACATCGTTGTCGGCTGGTTTATAAGACAAATGTCACATCCGCTTCCTGCTCAACACAATCATTTACAAGACAACGTATTTTCTTAAAATTGCTGACCTGCAATTGGACTCTAAGTGTGATCAATCATCAAAACCCCTCTTTTTTGCTACAACCTACGGCACGTGTATTCTCCCGCCGCCATATCATTACCCAGAATCCTGTTGTCAAGCAGACGACAAAGGTTTGTCTAAATGTTGCGTGTGATTGTGGACTGAGGACGATATTTTTCTCAAAGTTTGCTCCTAACACAACAAGGAATACATGGACATAGTAGTATTATCAATGCTACGGCATCCGGCTAACTTTCCATGAATAATGTACACGTTGCCATGACGGTGGATGTCGACTTTGACGTTCTATAGCTACCGACTCAACACACGGGTTGTTCCCGTAGGCCTGATGTGTGCGGTACGGCCGTTTTTTCGTGTATTTTTTTACTTGGACACGTCTATATCCATAGCACTCTCCTCAAGCCAAGGATGGAACAAATAGCTGCTGTATAAAATGTAATTAGCGGTAAGATATTCAAGACGAATCTTCTCTCCCGAATTAATGTTCACCCCTGTCCGACAACACCGTCATTGTGCGTGCGGCGGACGGTAGTTTCAAGTTGAAATATTATGGTGTCAGCACGACTAGAGACAAAATCTACCATATATATGATTAGTGCAAAGATAGTACATGATACTGACAGAATAATAGAAAAAAAGGATGGTTTATTGTTCTGCTAGATTGATTTCAGTCAACCATTATCGGAAAAATCCCGAATTTATGTTACCCAACGTTACATATTTTTCCATGTTAGTCATGTTAACCATCTCCTGAGAGGAAAACGTTTGTTGTTATTCATTTTTTACAATTAAGCGAAAATTTATGAGCGCGCTGATACCATCCAATAGAATATACTTGCTGTGGCCTTACTTCAAATAGACAGACATTGCTCCTAGATTTCTACAAACATTTAGTATATTACCAGACGCTATAGGTCGCTGGAAAAATGTAAGAAATTGGCCAAATAGACTGAGTGATCTGCCAAAAGAGATAGCTGACCATAGCAATGCAGTTTGCAAGTCTAGCTATAGTTTGTAAAACTCCACTCCTATGGCCGGCTCACTTCTTTTATATATGATTCAGTCTATTTGTCCAGATTCTACTACTTTTCCAGCAACCCATGTTTTAACAGAGACTAACACTGGTTAAAGCTCTTAATAAGTCTGCGCTGGCTGAAAACAATAGTAATATTTACATAACGCAACATTGCCACAAGAATCAGTAAAACATGGAAAATATGTAAACAACGTTAACATCAATGTAAGAAATAGGCATGTATATGTATGTATATATGTACGTATAATGCATGCATGCAAAGTATACTGTCCAAGCAGAGGTTTGCATTGGCTCCGGCTTGTTTTTGACGTCATTTTATAAATGCGTTTGGCTTGGCGACATAAAGTAAACGGGACAAAGTAGAAAACCAAACAAAAATGCCTAAAAAGACGTCAAAAACAAGCCGGATCCAAACCTCTGCTTGGAGAATATGCAAAATCCAGTGTGAAAATCAAAGACCTTTCCATCTTTGTCGGCGTCCATTTGATCGAAGAGCTGGTCTACGGAGTATGTATCCCCAAAGAGCTTTTTCTTTTCGCTGTCAGTCAGATAGTTGTTTCCTGCCTGTGAGGTGAAGATATGTTTCAAGTGTCAAAATGTCACGTCAAAACGTCACGTCAAAACGTCACGAAACGTCATACGGCATTGCGCACCTGACGACCATGATTTTTCTTTTTTATAGTTTCCTTAGTTCTAGGTTATGTTTTTCGTTCGTTCAGACCCTTGTAGTGCCTAGTGGCACATGATAGGGGCAGGAAGTTCCCTTGCTGTTTCTTTCAGTATCAGGGTGTATGTTTACTAAGGAGAGATATAGCTAACTTCTTTCCCCTTTAACCCTATCCAGACTGGGCTTTTTTGGTATATCTGGGACTGGGGGGGGGGGGGCTGATTCGGCCCCCCCTCATAATTTCCGAACGGTATGATCCTATTTAAACCTCCTTGGTATGATGTATCATCACCAAATTTGTAGGGAGTGATATTCACGTCAAGTTTTATAATTTCTGTAATTTTGGTGACGTTATGACGTAATATGACGTAATTATGACGTCATCGATGTGATTTTATTGGCTAAATAGGGAATTCCTGTAATATCTAAAGGAATTAAACAAAACGGTTTGTATTATTCATTTTAAGGTATGCAAAGACATACAACGTCAATGGTAGGTACGTTGATGTCAAAATGACGTCATAGAATGGCTTCATGTGTTGTTAGCGATCCCTTGGGATCCGCCATCTTGGATCGGCCATTTTGAAATTTTTAAAAATCCTTTTTTTCCACTTATGACCCCAAAGGACGCTGAAAATAGACTAAAAAAGTTCATCTAAAAGTTTCTGATAAAGAAAATTGCAGGTATTGACGATTTTAAGGGCGAAAAAGCCTGCTGATACCTGAAATAGTGATATAGTCCGCCATCTTGGATTTTGGCTGATTACGTCACCAAATTAGTATAAATTATGAATATTGAATCAAGAAAGTTACATCTAATTACATGTTATGTTATACATGAAGGAAAACTAGTGTAGTTGTGCAAGAAAACCCGAGAAATATCATTGTTTTCAAAATATTAATGATTTTTGCATAAAATGCCAGTCAGAAACCCGTTGCCATGGCAACATGAAAAAATGATAAACTTAAACCATTATAAAAAAATTGTTGACAACAAAATTTTAGGAAAAGTCACCAAGTTTGGTTGTCCTAGCATACATCGTTCGGCAGTAATACGATGTCAAAGTTGGCGCGGGCACTTTTAGCCCCCCCCCCCCCCCCCCCCAGTCTGGATAGGGTTAACGTGCTCGAGGCACTTACTCGAACAAGGGACCCACATTTTATGTGCCTTCCGAAAAACGAGTGCAACAGCAACGGAGATGTCCTGACCCAAGATTGAACCGGGTCTCTCATTCAACAGTTGATAATATGCATAACTGGAGTTCGGTGACCTCATACCTCCATGACATGTTTTGAGCTTTTGTAAATTCTATGAAATTGACTTACATATTTCCGTAATTTATGCATGGTGATCACCTTACGTACACATATAACAAGTATAAAAATCCTATCACTCATCACTAAGCGTTTTTTCCATATTTGTGCTGAAATATGTGAAAGCGTCTGACGTAACCATAATTATGCAAATCAGCTCCTTATTTGCATGTTTGTCAACTGTTTATGTTCCACCTGTCATGAATTACATGTGTTACAAGTATCAAGTCCAGTTATGGAAAACAATGTATCTAATTATGTATCTAATTATGTACATATCTGCCTATTAAGCTACCTGCGTGCGTAAAATGATGGAAATCCTTTTACCTCTGTAAATGCGCCGTGCAGTTCCTGTCTACTGACAGTCGCGGTGTGGTCTTTATTTTGGCCCTTCAGACTTGTCAGAAACTTGTCGATCAGCCCCCGGATTTTCTTTCTGTTCTCCATGGCTTCGACTGTTTCAACGGCTCTCTTGTCTTCATACGCCCTGTGAATGTTGGCATATTTTGTATTTAGTTCTTAGCTTTTATTCAGGATTTCGCACATAGTATAGATATGCATGTGTGTGTGTGACGTTGTGTGTGTGTGTGTGTGTGTGTGCGTGTGTGTGTGTGTGTGTGTGTGTGTGTGTGTGTATGTATGTGTAGCTGTGTGTGTGTGTGTGTGTGTGTGTGCGCTATGCAAACTTAACAGCAGTAAAACATCACTACTACCAGCTAATCATCTATATGTTTACATACATGCAGCACGAATGTTTAGCGTAGTGTGCCCGTGATTGAATGTGTCTGGTTTTGTGGGGATTAGCGTGGCACTGTATATGTGCTTATACGTGCTTGTCGGTGTAAGAGTATTGTAAACATTCAACAATACCATGCTTGATTATTGTGCATGTCTGTCTGTCTGTCTGTCTGTCTGTCTGTCTGTTGTATAGCGAGAGAGCGTGAAGCTTTCCTCACCTGGCTGCCTCAGTGTCAGGCCTCTTCTTCTCATACAGTCTTTCCTCCTGCGTCAGACGATCACAGAGAACTTGCTGGTACTGCTCAATGTCGTCGTCAGAATACTGGTAAAAGAAACACGATTGGACATCGTAAAATACCCAAATCATGAACAGACCTTCTATTATGTTCTACTTCGGCCGGACCCCGAAGCCACAAATTTGTTCCGGTGGACTGCCGGGTACCGGAAGAGTACCTCCCGGTGCTCGCACGATTAGCTCACGGCGTCTATTTGTTACCGGGCCCCGCGTTCAATTTAAGTCTGAGTTAAATTGATTCGGGATCCCGGCCGGGCCCAAAAATAGCCCGGCAACGGCAGAGTGTCCCACGGAGCCAGGTATGGGCCATGCCCGAAAGTGCAAATAACAGCCCTTGTACTACCCGGCGGGGCCCCTATTTCCAATTGGGACCAAAGCATTAGTAATGCAGCCCTCATTCAGGTCATAACTTGTTACGTAAGACTGATGAAGTCAAATGTGAATGTACATTGATACGCACCAGCATGAGTCCGATCGTTTTCGGGCTCACGGGCTCGAAGCGGTTGGAACGGTGCATACTCCTGCTGAGGTGGGCCAGGTCATCCAGTCTGCTGAAGAACGAATCGCCTTCCTCCATGGAGAGCCACCAACCTAGACAACAGATCCACAGTGTTTATTGTAAAGTTTTGAGCTTTTATGCAGCACAGATGAGCTTTCATTCGAAGATTCACTGTGTGATTCACACTTCGCAGTATGAGTGAAAATACTATTTGTACACAACCAAGTGTTTTACTTCACCGACGTGGCTGTCCGTCCGTCACAATACATTTGTACAGGCCGACAGGGCCATCCAAGGAAAATTCAATTCAATTTTCAATTCAATTCAATTCAGTTTATTAAATCAACCTTGCAGCGTTACATAAGAGCTGAGTTGTGTTGATTTTTACACAAGCACTATACACAACATCATCCACAATTAATCAAAAACAATACGCATGTAACATAACATAACATGTAACAGCGCATAAATCTCAATGTCCATACACAGTTAATGGCAAAAGTCACTCGTCAAGAAACATCTTCATTGGTAAACAAACTAACAGTATGAGTATTACTGAGGTGCCTTGTTGTACAGGCGGATAGCCTGGTGCAGGAATGAGTTTTTGAGCCTCTGTGTACGAGCTGCTGGTACAGTGATGGCCGTGCCATTTCTCAGGGTTCACCCTGAGGCAAGAGCCCTAGCTATAAAGGTTTCTACTACTACTACTTCCTCACGGCAATTCTGACTGGTTCGCATTGTACTACAGTTCAGTTAGGTGTCGCTGCCTATCTGAAATACAGTGCAATGCGAACCAGTCAGAATTGCACTGAGAAAGGTGACAGACGGTCACCGAAACGTCGGTTGAGTAAAACATTTGGTTGTGTACAAAGATACATTTACTCAGTGACTTACAAACTTGATGAAACTATTCACGGAGATTCATTATCTTTCAATAAAAGGTCTGAAACTACTATATCTTTCAACAACAAAGAAAATAGTGTCACCAGGTGTTTGAAGCCTTTTTATCATGCTGTTACAGACGTAGTAGAGCTGCGTATTTGATTTGATTTGATTTTGATTTTATTAGAATTGCAACATGCAATATACGTGAGACACAGGCAGGTATTGCTGGTGTCGTGACCCACACACATAATCTACCCGTTTTTACACTTGGGTGGAGTGAGGAAAGTGTGGTGTATTTCAAAGGTCAAAATATTTTGAGTCACACAGTGACATAGGATGTACCTACCATCGAAGGAGTGGAGTGGGTAGTTACAGACCACGCCTCCGTCAACGTAGAACTCCTTGTGCCCATGGTAATCAGTCAACACAGGCTGGAACAGTCCTGGTCAAATACAACCGAAGACCATATAGTTTATAAAGTATCAATCTGTTACTTGTAGTGGATACCCTGGGTCCCAATCTATCATAATCAATATTTCAAGTTTACGGGACAGATTTACATGCAACGCACTGAACAACCGATTTTGTAGATAGCATGTTTGGTACTCAAATCGTATACTTGACACCGTAAGGCCAGTTAGTAGTATGATATTCATATTGCTTATGGTGATTATGATGATGATTATGGTGATTTCCATTTCAAGTCAAGTCAAAGCCTTTATTTTCTTTCGAATGCTTGTTCGGCCACACGGGCCGCTTTTCAACAAGGTCGAAGTGGGGGGGGGGGGGTAGGAGTTACGGATAAAGAGAACAAACAAATTTACATGAACTATATCAACACAATCATAAATAATAAGAAATAAACAGATAAGTAAATAGACACCTGAATACATCATTAAGTACATCATTAAGTCATTAAGTCCATCATCAAGTCCATAGTTGTTAAGTCTGGTTATGCATGTTCCATAAGGGATTTTAAGATATGGATGGGCGGAGCCGCCTTAATGTACATGTGTGGCTACGTCTCGTTCTATACTACTGCACCGGAATAGGTCAGGCTTCTCCTGTATGCTTCCAAATGAGGCTTGTACGGACTTGAATTGGGAGAGAATTCGATAAGTTAGTACGTAAAAAAAAGAAGCCCAAACCTGGAATCGACATGGACATCCTGACAGCCTTACGGATGGGCAGCTCTGGCGTGGTTTTGACGTGGCAGTATTCCTCCGTCATCTGGTCCAAGTTGGTCACCACGATGCAGAGTTCTATTCCACTCATTTTGTAGAGCTGAACACAATTGTTTTCATTAGTTCACTGCTTATTTTTTGTGCGAATAAATGAATAAACAAATAAACAAAACAAGGTGATGTTGAGACAGGCTTGTCATAGGTATTTCTTACTCTCCAAGCAGAGGTCAGGCTCCGGCTAGTTTTTAAACATTTTTGTCTGGCTTTCTATTTTGTCAGGTTTTCTCTTTCTTCGCCAGTCAAAAACGGACAAAACAAGAACCTGACAAAATATTAAGCCCGACAAAATCGTCTAAAATAAGTAAAAAAAACAGCCGGATCCTAACCTCTGCTTGGAGAGTAGGTATTCCTTACAATAGCGATCCATACTGGTGGAAAACTATCTCATCTGTCCAGAAATGCACAGTCAATTAGAGAAGGACTAAATAAGAAGTTTCATGCACATGGGCTAATTGCAAATACATGGTAGAAACATAGGGAAAAACATACATGTGTCAGTGAACTGTGACTGACTTTGTTGTAACAATAGGCTATAATACTAAATACGACTGTTGGTAATATTAATATCTAGACAAGCTGGGTTTGACTTCTTTTTGGAAGCAATGGAAGACGAAAAGTCCTACTTTTTCTAGCATTTGTGGGTTCTGTGATTTCAAGAGAAAAGCAGCTTTTTGTTCATCCGTGAATGTGTAAAAGTAGGGGTATTTCGTGATAACTTATTTAAACAATTCGGTTCTTTCGTCATGGTTAACTTGACAGCTGGAAATAAAATGTGTTTCGTCTTCCACCACTTTGGACGTACAGTATTTACAAATTCTTTGGCACACTGGTAATCTGTCACAACAAATGTGTCATAAAAATCATAGTCATACCTGCTTGAAGGTGATATCGGGGTTTCCTGGGCGGCCATCCTTACGTGTGAACTTCTCCAGAATCCCTCCAAAGAACGCGTAGAACCCGTCACCCGTTTCCCAGCCGTACCGCCAGTACAGGTTGACGGGTTTTACAAAGGTCTGTAGGTACCCTCCTGTATAGATACGTATGTATTATTGGTACAAGTGATTAAATCTTCAATATACTGTTTAACAATTGTGAATGGCATTATCAATTATAATCAATTGTTATTAGTATAGAAGAGGAGGGTTTAGTGTAAGCTACGTACGCTTTTCCCTCCTCCTGCACCTATTGTTATCTATTGTTTATCGTATTATATATGTAACCTGGCCTGGCTATGTTCAGTTATAACCTTCCCGCGGAATGACTCCTCCTGGCGAATTGTTTATCCTGGAGTCCAGCCTTGTTAGCTTTGGCCCGCGGTTAGCGTACGTTGGGAGCGGGCCAAAGCTAAAGCCCCTGTCATACTTGTGCGTATATACAATATTGCAGCTGAAGAAGTAATTTTTTGGTTTGATAATCAGACTGCACAACGATGGGCCAAAGTAGAAAACAACTTCCTCCCCTCAAAATTTACTTAAACCCAAAAAAAATGTTACCGCGGAACTCATGGTCACTTGAATATACGCACAAGTGTGACAGGGTCCTAACAAGGCTGGGCTCCAGGCTGTAATTGTTTCCCTTTTTGCCGAACTTCACTAGACGTACCGCCATAAGAAGGCCTAGTGGAGGGCCGGCTAGGCAAATACTGGCACTATGTACATACCGGAGATGAGTATCTTGCCCAGATCAACGTCCGCCTGTTCCGCCACATCCGCACAGCTGAGCCCCATCGCCACGAACGTCGCGGTTATGGCTCCTGCACTCACACCGGCGACTCGCTTGATGTTCTGCAGGATTCCGGCAGACTCCAGGACCTAAACATAGAAAAAATGCAGGCCTGTTTATGCAAATTCATGTTTAACAATAATATGATATAATGAATCGTTTATTTGACATTGCACACAACATGTCACACTAGCAGTCAAAATACTGAATTGTGGTGAGGAGACATGAATTATTTAATAGGCATAAAAGCTGGCTTGGTCAACTTTGTGACATTGTTTGTTTGCATGCATAGTTGTAGAA
Organism: Branchiostoma lanceolatum; assembly: GCA_035149815.1. NCBI lineage: Eukaryota > Metazoa > Chordata > Leptocardii > Amphioxiformes > Branchiostomatidae > Branchiostoma > Branchiostoma lanceolatum. The sequence goes on from CM068879.1 coordinate 13,948,522, forward strand.
GACCTTACAAAAGTCGCTGTACTTTTGATGTGTCAAAAGATTGCATTGCATGAAAGCAGATTTATGTTGAAAACCGTTTGAAGACAAACGTAAGTTTAAGCATGATTTAACCAAGGTTTAACCACTGGAAAAGTTGTTATAGGTTATTGTTACATTTCTATCGTTATATATTTTCATTTCATTTTATTTACATTCAAAAAGACGCAAAGTGCTTATTTGAATCCTCGGCTCATAGAATAACAAAAAGAGAACAATATCAACAGAAGTGAACTGATGATTACAAATTTAATGTAAAGCACAAAAACAGTTGTCAGGGTGTCAGGTTATGTTAAGATATATATTTCAAATCTATGTATAATTTCCAGTGGGAAAAAGATGAGAGTTGACATGGCGTTGCAATACTGTGAATGCATTTACAAGTAAGTTCGCGTGGTTTTTATTTCGCGATAAGGCGAAAATGGAGTGTTCGCGGTGGTTTTTAATTCGCGGTAGCGCTATGGTCACATACTGCTAGAGTATTGGACATAAATGTTTGTGGTGGCTTTAATTTTGCGGTGAAACGTTCGTACGGTCGCCGCGAAAACCGCGAACATAAAACCACCGCGAACATTTCTGCATTTACAGTACTTACCCGAAGCGCCCCAACATACGCCACTCCCCTGGCCCCGCCTCCCTCTATGACCAGGTTCTCAAACGGGAAGTCATAGTTTCCGAAGTTCTTGTCCTGTGGATCGTCTATATCAGTCACATCCAGTGGTGTCTTCTCTTCTTGTGAGTAAAAAATCCCCATTCTGTAGGGCCTATGGGTGAGAGAAAAAGGCAGTCCATTCCTGACCATCTGGTATTTATTCCACTTTGTACTTTTGTTAGGAACTTCCCAGTTGTGTAATATGTACTTTGATTTTCTTTCACCTGTGTACATTTGATATGTCATTTGATTGCATTATTTCATTAGTTAATGATTATTTAGTCTGTTGGTTTTCCTTATTTACTTATTTATCTATAATGATTACCTTTTTTGTCTGACTTTATTTACTTTAGTTTAATTGATATCATGATGTAATGTATAGTAATCAAGGGGAAACCCTGGCCAGCAAGCCTTGAAGATTTCTGGTTTCCCCTGCATGTTTTTATTTCATTTCATGTTCATTTACTGTTCAGTTATGTTAAATTTTACGTGTGAATAAACAATAAACATTTGTCACGGTTAACGTAACGTTAGCGCTACCAATTTGACACCACGTACTTCATCATGTTTTTCTAACTCGCACGATTACTAGTATCTTTTAAAGAAGCTGCCATTAAACATTTCTTTGATAATCAAACTATCTATAGAGATTCGAGGTTTGAAACATTTACCAGTTTTAGGAAGTTTTAATACAACCCAGCGACCCCCCCCCCTCGCCTACGCTACATTTTCACACGTCAAAACATTATTTTGAAATTGACACAACATTATTTTCTTCAATTCTCGTCAAGCAAGCGGTGAGACAAACATAGTAACTTTAGTACCATTGTCCCTTTTATCTGTAGACTACTTTGAACAATTTATGTGCATTTTCTGATCTATGTTCTTCAAGTAGGGCGCTAGAAGGAGAAAGACTCAAGTGGACGATAATGGGTAACCCAAGCACTGCTCTTCATCATAGACCTCAGTATGAAGACATGTTAGCACGGCGTTAAACAGACGGAAAAATTTTAAAAAAACAACTTACAGACCGTGCATTGTTCTTTTTAGAAGAGCTGATATTTCTTTCCACGGGTTAACATTTAGCTCTGTCCGCGCGGTTTTAAAATAAATGACGTTTTGAATAAATTGGACGATAATTGGTAGCGTAACGTTAGCAGTTCATGATGCCGTTAGGTTATCAAGTTTCAATCACGTTGTTATTGTGACGCTATGCATTTGAAGTGCTCTTTTCATGCACCAAAAGAACTTCAAGTTTACCGTAAATAACGTTTGACCGAACTCAGCCGAACACTGGTCGATAAGTGGTTGATATGCCTGGGAACGTTTCTTATTGGATTGCGCTGTTATGTTGCGCAGAGTCCGGGTTTGCTTAGTGAAACACAAAACCTCCTTGACCCTTGGAAATTCACCGAACAGCGGAAGCGTGCTCTCCTAAGAAAGCAACAATGTTGTCCCGATTTCACCCCAAGAAAGCTAGCTTATTTGGATAAAACGTGGGTAGAGTTTTCACCTGTTTAATATAAGGAGTAAGTCAAGTACCTAAAGCATGTACGTTAAGGCTACATGTATTGTTTGCCCCCAACGTTTTGCGGTTCGCCGACCACAAATTAACCAATTTAGCGCCCTGGAATAATGGAGAAACTGTGCAGACGTGTTGGGTGGCTGGCGGGTATCTATGACTCTTTTGGATATAATTTTCGCCATTTTCCGATTGCTCACATGTTCTTACTTGGCCAAACTTAATCTGTACGCCAACTTACAGGCAAAACACGGCTAATACGTCTACAACGGGGGCTAGGAGAAAGCAAGGAGGTTATAAATGTTAACCTCCTTGGAAAAAGTAATGCCAAAACATTAATTCTCCAAATTCAATTCCCATGAAACCAGACACATTCGACCATGGGTATACTACACTAAAAACACCTGCTCTCCTCTTCTGCAGTTACTTGCATGTATAGTTTTACAACATATATGTGAATAATCAGCATGGCTATGTTGAAAGTTTTCTCTGCTCTTAAGCCGTAAAGCACGCATAACACACAAGCACGTACCGTGCTACTTCAATCTTCACAAAACCAGACAAATTCGATCACGGGTAGACTGCACAAAGTATTCGTGCTCTCGTCTCAGGCCTGCATATATGCGCATACATAAATGATTAGCTGGCAATGTTGAGGGTTCTCACTACTGTAAAGTATGCATCACACACACACAAGCACACAAGCACAAACACACACATATTGACACACACAGTGACACACACACACAGACACACGCACGCACACACACTCACACCATGTCACACACACACACACACACACACACACACACACACACACACACAGAGAGAGACACATACACAGTGCCACTCTTTAGAATGAGACTATACCTACAGAATTCAGCGTTGATGCTCTAACGTTGACCGGACTGCTACCAACTTCAGAGCCGCACTTCCAGACACAATGGCGAACTGTACTCTGCCGCCACGCTACTCAGGGTCTGTTGTACTGTACTGTCGCGTCACGTCTCACCCGGGACAGGCAAGCAGGTGTGCCTTACTTCAGAGAATGTGCTCGGTTTTAAGCTTGTTATGTTTACCAGGTCATTGATGTGGGAATCGGCTGTGGGTGTTCACTTACCACCTCCAGGGGCGCGACTGGCTTACTGCGCACGCGTATCGAAACACCAACAACAAAGTACTTGAAAAGATAACATATTTTTCACACTTACGTTACACTTCTACATTCTCATGAGGCCCAAACAAGTACATTTTATGGATGACATCGCCTACAGACTCCACATCCAATGCGAGAGGACGGAAAAACAAGATGGGTAAAAAAAAAACAAGATGGCTTAAATTTTCAAAATAGACACCATGAACGTTGTAACACGAATTGATGCGACAAAACATGGTGTTACAGCCAACAGGTCCTTAATTCCTATATTCAAGAAGTGCACAAAATGACAGTAGTGTGGTAGACTGCTATCACTTACTAAGTTTGCAACTACACTCATGGCTACCACACGGGTACCACTGTTACAACTATTGAACTAGTTTCATTTCTATTACAACAGTCATAGCTACCTTACCAGTGTCGCTTCTACAAGTACAACCAAGGCTACAGCACAACATATTTTCACACTTTGGTACTTTCTCGTCATCTTGGCCATCTTCGGAGGGGAATTTTTTTTTTCTTCAAATTCAGGCGAAAATTAATGAGCGCTCTGATGTCATCCATTAGATTTACTTGCTGTGGCCTTAAGTTTGCGTGGAACATGAGAAAGCTGACTCAGCGACAAAATATTTACCTAAACGGTCAGATCTCGAGGCTGGGTTCTAAAGTTCGTCGCGATCGGAAGTACGCCAACTCTTTTCTCGGAAAGCCGGATAAGACGTAACGATGAAAGGAAGTGAACGTTTGCAAATCTGTGTGGTCGTCTGGATATCTGAAAAAGGGGAGTGTACAAAGATTCGCGGGAATTTCGCCAGTATAGCATCCACATGACAACTCGCGATCGTGAGCGAGTTTTAAAATCAAATCAAAGAACTTACATTCCATAAAACTTTCCCAAGATGGTTAAATGAGAGTTAGAAATAATTCGAAATACAGGATAGTTATACTGATATTGTACGATCGGGATTAAACTACATTTCAAAATCACAGAAAGAGTTACACAATTACAAACATTAATATACATAGCTCACAAAAGATGCTGCGAAAACGTGGAACGCAAATTGTGACTGTCCGAACTATTAATGTGGGTATAAATAAAATGCATACAGCTGAAGCATCACCAATAAATCTGAAATTACAAAGGGACAGATACAAGATGACTTAATAGATGAAAAGCTATTAGTTTAGGAAAATACCAAAGAAGTTCGGAATCGATCGCGAAGTGGGCGTGAACGTGGTTTACATCGATGAGAATTTCACACTCAACGCAGCCATGAAGTCGAGTACCTTTATAAAACCCTGTTGATAATCATGACAAGTTTAGTCAGCAACCAAACAAATACAGGCCTCACGGCAGCCCTAAGCCTGAATTAACAGGCGTGTTTACAAAAAGACATCAAAGTTACATATTCATGAAAACATTTTATTTTTTTATTTTTCACACGTCACAATTAGAGCATTCTTCGGAATTAAAATAGCATACTATCATATTAGTCAGTGTTGTTTAGCAGGGAAACCATGTGGTAAATGGGGCTCTTAGTGAAGCTGGCAGTATTTGCTTTTAATTAAAAGTCTGTAGCCGGTTACACGACGGAGGCTTTCTGCCGGAGATCGCCTCGCGGCACGGTGGGAACCAGGCTCTGAACATCGGGGATCTCACTAAGGAGCGACAATAACTTCTGCATAGCGACTTGGACTAATGTCATTTGAATAACTTGTGATGTCGGGGCGCAGGTTAAGTACTAGAAAAGGTGTATGGAGGACCGGAACTTCTGAAGAGGGAGAGTGGACTTCAGCTGGGCAACTCGGCCTTAATGACGATGATGGGTGTGTGTGCGGGGGGGGGGGGGGGTTGTGGGTGGGGGAGGGGGGTTGTAAGGGCACAGTCAGCTGAGCACGTACAAGGCTGGGTTCAAAAGTTCATCGGAAGTACGCCAACTCTTTTCTGAGCAAGCCGGACATGACGTCAGGAAAAAAGGGACGGGCACAAAGATACGTGGTCGTCTGGATATCTAGATATGGCCTAAGACAAAAAGTCTTCATAAACTGAATAAAGACTGAGTATAATGCTTGCTACACATTCTTACTAAATTACATCAACTGTTCAAGCCTTGATCTGTTAACAGGATGTGAAATATGCAAATGTCTTCGATTTTGTTTGGAATGTCATCACCTAGCGGTGGACAAAAAAAATGCAAGGGTCAGCAGGGGTTTGCTAGGGTCGGTCGAGTAACCGAAAACACAACATCTTCCCCTAGGCCTACGTCAAAGACAACTCTGATCCCATACATAAAAATAGCAAGACTATGTTGAACTAGAACGAGAGTGTGCGTGTACGTGTGCGCGCCTGTGTGTGTGTTTGTGTGAATATGTGCGTTCGTGCCTATGTGTGTGATTCTGAGAGGGTGTGTGTGCATGTGTGTGTGTGTGTGTGTGTGTGTGTGTGTGCGTGTGGTGTGCGTGCGTCCTTTTGGATCACATCATTTTAATTCAAAATTTCAAACAAAATTGGCCCCTGTAGTTACAGAATAAGCTGCCAGGGGGCCCGACCCTATATCACTTACTCTCTGCCCAAGAGCTAATCAACACCTAAAAACACCAACCGAAGTACATGCATGTATGTCAAGAACACGAGCTCAAGCTATTTATTCCAATTTTTATTCCAAAAAAGTATTTCAATCGAAAACCGTGATAACTAATTTTACACGTGATAACGTCTGTCACAAATGTATCCCATTATTTCACTAGTAAGACAATTTGTGAAGCCTTATAAGTAAATTTTTGGGATAGCACCCCTTTATCGCATTAATTTACTATAGGAGATATCTAAATAACTCTTGTTAGTGAATTGTTGGGATACCACCCCCTTATCCCATTAATTTACTATAAGAGATATCTAAATAACTCATATTAGTGAATTGTTGGGATACCACCCCCTTATCCCATCAATTTACTATACAAGAATTAACCTTACTAGTGTATTGTTGGGATAGCACCCCCGGCCCTTATCCCATCAATTTACTATAAGAGATATCTAAATAATCAAGTCTAGAACACGAGATATCAAAACCTGAAGTCCTGGTGCAGTACCGTAGAAAGCCGCTAGGACCCCTAGGGCTACAAACACACACACACACACACACACACACACACACACACACACACACAGAGGCAAACGACACAAAAAAAACCATAGTTTTCTTGGCGAAGGTAATTACTTTTGAGCCGGGTTAAACATATATCATTATGTTCCCGTCTGTGCTAGTCAGGGTCTGTTGTTTTCGTCAGTATGATAAATGAGAGTGTGAAACGGGAGGCCCGTAAACTTGGTCGAGTGCGAAATGTCAACAAAGGCTCAGTGTCAACAGGTTCAACAACAAACACTACTGTCTAACCACGGTCTGCAACATAAGACATATGAGTCTGTGTAATACTCATACAGAACCCCCTCCCTACAGATATTCAAGTGCCTGGCCAGCTAGTTGTTGAGGGCTAACAGGAGCATGGCAGTTACGAATAATGTGCAGTACCATACACAGAAGAAAGACTGTCAAGACTATGCATGATGTGCAAAATGACAAATAAACTGTCAGACGTAACGTTAGACTACTAATACCAGCTCAGAAAAGAACACGAAATAGCCATACCTTCAAGTGCCAAAGTTATCAACCTACAATTGGTGTGTTCAAAAATTCGTATTTTCCTAGAACTATCGCAGAATGGTACTTGTTTCCATCAAGTACTGTAGGAGCACCCTTACTAGCTATTCAATTCAATTCAATTCTTTATATGAATAACTTTAAACAACGTTTTTGTACAGCTAGATTAAGTGTGTGTGACAGGCCGTTCAGTGTAATAACGAGCTGTTTTCGCGCCGAGTGCCTGCGATGCTGGTGTGTTACGCCAAAGTGCATTTATACCGGATATACAGTTACGAATACAGATTTATGTAGGTGGCGGGTTAGACTAGTTCAGATCAGTATACTTGTGGTCACGCTACCATGCACCGCCATACAACAGGACAAACTGACTAGACTCAGGTGCTCTACGTTATTTGCAGTCTGACTTATGCGTGATCATGATTTGTTCTCTGTACTGTAAACGTCGCACAGTCGAGGGGAAAGTTCACTACACATTATGTAGACTGTTGCATGTCCAATAATGAGCCACCTGCACAACATAAGTGAAGCATTACTACTTGTAGTAGTGTCGCGATCGTCAAGTTAGAATGTCACGATTTTGAGTTACCATTTTGAGTTATGATAATCAGCATTGAAAACTTTGTTAAGACATGGTTCCAACCAAGGAGGTTTGATCTAGATTAACCCCTTGCTCGAACTTAAACAAAATATAACGTCGTTGTCAATTGTTGGTTGATTTCTGTTTGTTAATGTTTAAATTTCTGTTGTGAAACAGAGCATGAACAGCTGAGTACATTGTTGGTTTGGAGTGGCCGCATACATAATCTCATCAAACAACGCATTAGACCTGAGAAGTCAGCACTTAGGTCGCTTTAAAGGAGTCCTAAAGTCCAGATGGGGAGTTATTTTCCAATAGATGATAATTTTAGGAGGTGATAATGAATACTTTCACAGCATACGATAAAGTACCCACTAGTCCGGTGCGCATAAAAAAGCATTCGGTATTCTACTAAATTCACCAGGTGACCCTCTATTTTCTAATTGATTAGATTAAACAACCTCAGCCTATGGCTGAATACAATGTGCCTGACAAGGCCTGACAAAAGTCAGGTTACAAAAAGAATTTCAGGGGGATAAGAAAAACTCGTATTGTTTTGTGTTCTTTTATATCTTATCAACAACCGGCCTTCTTATTGTGTTTATCACCCCTCATTTATGCCAAAAATATTCACAACTAGACTTCTACGACTTCATACCTTCGCATTACTCTGTTAACCTTTATGACTAGCGTATTACGACGAGATATGAAAAAAAAGTTCTGCTGCAGTACCGTAAATAGCCGCTATGAGGTTCATTCTCGGCCTGAACCTTCGTTTTATCTGACACCTACCCCCTACACAATATCATAAAGACCATCTGCTATGAACATCTCTAGTTATGCCGTCTACGAACACACATAAACACGCATACTCACAACCACACATGCAAATGATAGAAAATACTGTATAATCTTCTTGACAAAGGCAATTAGATATTTCACAGCATAAACATACAAAGCGAACCTATGAATATCACACTCGTATTCTCTACCAGCAAAGACTGCGATCGCGATCTCTACCGATAGAATTGCAGCAAATAGTAGGTGCGTGTGTGTAAGTTTTGTGATTATTTTTCAAAGGCTCTATACCCTTTCTTTCCCCCAGTGGTCGTCTAGCCAGAAGCTGTTCGTGGCGTATCGTGTGGTGTGTGCCGTCTTCACTCTTGCCATTCTGATCTGGAGCGTCCCTACAGACAGCAACAGGTGGATCACCTTCTACTCCAACTGGGTGTACTCCACTCTTACCCTCCATTTCTGCTGGAGCGCGGTCGTCTGTCTACAGGATTACCGTAAAGCCGCAGGCCATGAAGGGCCCTCGGAAAGGACACTCTACATCGGCTGGGTGATATACGACATGGCAATGGCCACGTCGTTGACAGTGTCGGCTGAGTATTGGTTTTCTCCCTGGCCTGTGACTATAGGCCTTCGTAGTATTCTTCGCCACGGGTTGAACTCGCTCATGGTTGTGATTGACGTGTTGTTGTGCGGGTTTCCCTCACGGTTGAACCGTGTGGTGTATCCCGTGATCAACCAGGGTGCCTACTGCGTATTCGTGGTGTTCTACTGGATGGGTGGATTCAGAGGGTACGACGGAAAACAGTACATCTACCCTTTTGCGGACCTGAATACAGTCCCACTCCAAACTGTGATCATCATGTCTGGCAATACCTTCTTAGTCATGCCGGTGTTCCACGCCGTGGTATGTGCCTTGTATCGGACACGTTTGAAACTACTGAAGAAGTTCAGAAATATAAACACTTACGAACCTCCAAAAGGGATGCCAATTCAGACTTTAGAGACAGAGATCGTCAACGACAAAATTAAGGAAATCACTGTTACCCAGGTCTAAGTAGATGTGGTGGTATTTGAGACCATATAATGAGAACTTGTTTTTTTAACCCAGGCCATACTGATCCAATTATATGGATGACATCATCTGGTACCTCAAAACTGATGCAAGCTTGCGAAACAAAGTTGTGGGGAAAGTGCCTTCATATATACTTGCTCAGTATCCTATATAGATGTAGATGTAGATGTAGATGTAGATGTTGGTCACAATAGAGGCGGTTTACGGTCGTCATCTTAGGAAATATGACTGTTGAGTTTATGCCATACTAAGTTGGTGAATTTCTTAAATGGTTTCTTATTCAGGGTTATTGTACCGGACTGTACCAAACTTTGGTGTATCTTTTTTGGACTAACTATTGTGATCATATTCAAATGTTACCTATAGTGACTAAGGTTAACTGCAGTTACATCCATCGTATACTGTCACTATTCTCCACCTATGCTTACAGTTAAAATTCTAGCAGCCAAAATACCATACATGAATCTAAAATGCCACGGATATCCTTCGAAACATGCCGTACCGGGATAACAAGTATTGTTTATCCATCGTTCTTTGCGCTGTAATCATGTACTGTTCATTTTTAATGTTGCCAATTAAATGCATTCTTTCTACTTCATTACCTTATACATGTTTTGTATCTACATTGGAACCTTTGAGTTAATGACATCTTTGACCCTTGAAATTGAAGTCTCTTTTACATTAGGTTGTTCTCTATAGCATTTCCTTGCATACCGTTAGGTAGATTGTCTCTACCGTTATTCATAGATTAGATTAGTTCTTTAGAATTGTTAGATATTACATGTCAACTCAGTGACGTTGTTGAACCAACAGTATCATACAGGCATATATCACGATTATTACTTTAGCAGTTTGAATGATGTTAGAAATTTTCCAAATATAATATCTGTATATGGTAAACTCGTCCCTACTATAACATGTGATGTTCTAGAAAGCTACACAGATTGAACATGTACGCTATCTAACGAAGTAATAAAATATACATACATTCTAGATTGAGTGCCTATCTTGAATGGGTCTCCTTGGTGCTAGTTTCTACGGTAGAAAATTTCTCTAAAATGCTGATGTTAAAGAACATTTACTTGATGTCTTAATATGTTAAAAAACTGAACGAGAAAGTAACCAAAACTGAACGAGAAAGTAACAAACAGCAAGCTCAAACTTATCGACACCCTACCAAGATAGAGACAGAATTCATAAGCGCGTTGCAACTTGGAATCCTCAGTGAACACAGGCTTGTACGTCGATTCTGCCAATTACTCCTTCTTAGATCTCATGAAAGAAAGCCTGTAGCATTAGATAGAAAATTTGAATAATTATTCCAACTGCTGAATGATGAAGTCTTAATCACAGAAGATAACTAGTGAGCCAAGAGATCAGTAAAAATACAGATTATGTAATATTTGACTAATCAAACATTGTAGACACTTGAAAAATTTCAAGTGTCTCTTTTTGTTACAAAATTCCGAAATTCCTCAGAAAAAAGAGATCTACTGGTCACGTTTTGTCACTTTAGGGTGCTGCAATGTATAAATCCAATGCATCTATTTGCAATAGCTAGAAAAAAACAAATATGGTGCCCCGACAATTACAAAGAGGTCAAGGGATAGGTGAGGTGAGGTGATATAATATGATATGATATGATTTGATATGATATGATATGATATGATATGATATAATATAATATGAAAAAGGTACCTATACTTAGAACATCTATGAAAACAGTATTATCCCCTACCTTGTTCTGTTCCAGCAGCTGCTCCAACCTGTCCTCCATGACGTCAGGTGTGGGCCTAACATCCGGGTCGTCCAGCCAGCAAAGGTTCATTAGTTCGTACCTAAGTCAGGCACAGAAAACACAAACACCAAATTCATCTTTAGACCTCAATGTCGCTGGGGTTATTTTTAAATCCTGTAAGCATTGACCTTTTTTTGTTTTAGAGCATAAAGGCGAGGATTTGGTACACGTAACATTTTATAGCGATTGAGTTGCTGGTTACGAAATACGCAACCGAAACAGATAACGGTTGTCAAATTTGGTTTTAAAGATCACAAGTTGAAAGATGGAGCAAAACAAAGAAAGAAAGAAAGAAAGAAAGAAAGAAACAAACAAACAAACAAACAAACAAACAAACAGACGGACGGACAAGCCTTTTTCGGATATGAACCTTCAGAACAGGATTGACGTTTTCATTAGACGCACACATTCCAACACCAAAGTTGTTTTTACTTACAGCTCGTCCGAACAGCCGTTCGGTTTCTGCAGGCGGTACCCTCGGCGCAGCCTCGTCACCAGAGTCTCGTACCCACAAACCTCAGGATAAGGGGTCCCTCCTGGAATTTTACAGTTCGTAAATTAAGAACAATATCATGAAAATTAGATAAGCGTTATCTTCGTGAAGCAGAGGAGGATATTACAAACAAACAGCATACAGTCTGCTCATCTATATCCCCATTCGCGATGTTTTGTTATTTATCAAAGCATCTGGGATCATGACCGTATCGTAGAGCTGAGATACATGATAATCACTTTTTAAGAATTGTGTCATAAAGGCAACTGACGACCAAACGAACTTGGAAATTTGGAATGAAAATACAACCATCAGAGACAGTTCTTTGCCAATATCAATCCCAGGAGTTACGGATTATTACATTGTTAATGCTTTAAGGGGCATTCTGAAATAAAGATTATTGCCGTCAGCATTTCATGCAAGATTGACACAGAGGCACCCACCCAAAGTTGCTATCTCCCACAGCACGACTCCGAACCCCCACATGTCGCTCTTACAGCTGTAAACACCCTCGATCAGAGACTCTATCGCCATCCACTTGATAGGGAGCAGCAGGTTGGTCTGTGGACAAATGCCATGTTGACAGAATTGATACGGTTCAGCGAATGACATGTTCGTCATTATTCACAGTTTTTCAAAAAGGGGAACACAAAGAGAAAGACAAAGATCTACGATCTTATTTGATTTCGATATCAACAAACAAACAAACAAACAAACAAACAAAATTGATTATTTTCTAGAATGAATTTTACAGAGAAAGTACAGTAGAGTGCCTACCAGAGGGTGCCTCATGTACTGTGTCGTCACGTACACGTCACGGGCCAGTCCGAAGTCGGAGATTTTGGCGACCAGCCGTCCGGCCTGGCCGTCCGGAGAGGACAGGACGATGTTCCTGCACGCCAGGTCACGGTGGGTGATCTGGTAGGAATGATCGCAAACAGAGTTTATAGTTGAGATAGAGGCGCTGGTCTAATGTACGCCATGGGTACATCCATGGCTGTGCCTATCGAAGTGTACAACAAACTTTACATTTTTTTTTTTTTTTTTTAATTGCAACATTTACATACAAGACATGATGACGACAGACTCAAGCTTACAGCTTATTTTCATGTCGTCATCGACAGAATACATTACAGAATAACAAAACAAATTTTACAAATACTGAAAATGACAAAAAAACAGGTGCGGACATGCAAAGCATAAGAGCAACAAATTATCTCAAATAAACTACATAACAGAAATCATTAAATGTAAGAAAAATTGAAATCAATAAACAGATAAATATGTGGACAGGTACTACAAGACTGGTAGGATGGTGGTTTACTACTCAAATCTTTTGGATTGTATAATGAAAAGTTGGACATGCTGTAAGAGTTTGACATTGTTTGAATTCGAAAGGAAGGGTAAGCCTTTAAGCAGTAATTGAATTAGAACATCATCCGAGAGATTATTGAGATTTATGACTGAGCCTACCAGATTTTCTAAATTACTGAAGAGAAAGGAACGGTGTTGTGTGTAGTTAGGGCAGTACAAGAAGTAATGAGAAATACTTTCACAAGGATGGCCACAGGTACAAGCAGGACTGGTAACTAGGTTGCGAGTGTACAAATTGAAGTTTAAACTGAAAGTACCAAGACGGAAACGAGTGAGAAGAGCGCAGGTGTAACGAGGACCAGTGTTGAAATATGGGACACATACAGGGCGCACAGATTTGATCATTGTTTTCTTAAAATGAGGAAGACTTAATGATCGATCTGCCAAGGTAAGGTTGTTCCAATGATACGTAGCGTAAGGTATGAATGATTTCTTAAAGCGAGTTGTGGTACACTTTAACAACTGAAGGTTATACTTATTGCGAAGGTCGTAGGAAGAGGAATCTGATACTGTGGGTGGTATCAAATCTCTTAAGTATTGTCGAGTTTGTCCATGGATAATTTTATAGAATAGGATAAGGGACTGAACATGGCGGCGGTCAGATAACTTTTCCCATCCCAGTTCGGCGAGTAGTGAAGTATACGAGGACCCCCTAATGGCACCAGCTACGGTTAAAGCACATTCATATTGTATTCGTTCGGTGAGTTGAGAGTCTGAAGCAGTGCAACCGTGCCATACTACGCCACCATACTCGAGTAGGGGACGGATAAAAGATTTATATATTGTTTCCAAGACTTCACGGGGGAGCTTGAATTTAAGTTTACTGAAGGTTGAAACCTTTTTAGATGCATTGGCTAACATGTTAGAAATATGTGTATTCCAAGACATAGTAGATGACAGATGAACCCCGATATGTTTGTGACAGTCTACAGAATCGATTTGTTCGGTACCAAGGAAAAGGGGTGGATGTGGAGGAGGTATAGCCTTTGTAGAATAACACGTTTCGATTGTTTTTGACGGATTGAGTTCCATTAGCCACGCTTTTGTCCATAATATCTTAGAAAGGTCAGAATTGAGTCTAATGGCTGATACAGTGGGGGATTCTACAACATCGAGCAAGGAGCTATCGTCTGCGAACAGAAAAGGATGAGTTTCGAGTTCCTGTATCATGTCATTAATGTACACGAGAAATAATAGCGGACCAAGCACTGATCCTTGAGGTACACCTGCACTTATCTCGCACCAATCAGAGTTTTGACCTTCGATTACGACACGCTGCTTTCTACCATTGAGGTAACTTTGAAACCAGTTGAGAAAAGGTCCTTCCACCCCGTTTCGTTGAAGCCTGAAGAGTATGCCTTTATGCCAAACCTTATCAAACGCTTTTGAAAAATCAAGATAAACGGCTCTGACTTCCTTGTTCTGGTCAAAGGCTTGGAGAATTTTGTTTGTAATGAAGACAAGCTGGTTTACAGTTGAATCTCCCCTAATAAAACCAGATTGATAAGAATATAACAGATTTTGAGACATTAAATGGTTGTATAAATGTTTGTAGACAATTTTTTCAAGAATTTTAGATAGGGTAGGCAACAACGAGACGGGACGGTAGTTAGAAACTATACAAGGATCGCCTTTTTTAAAGATGGGTACAACATTTGCTCTCTTCCAGACATCTGGGAATATTCCATGACAGAGCGAAAGATTAAGAACATAGGCAATTTTATCTGAAATGTAAGGACTAATGATTTTAAGAAAACGGTTGTCAATGTTATCCCACCCGTATGCTTTAGAAGTGTCCAGCTCGGAAATATATAGTTCAACTTCAGGGGCAGTGGTTTCACAATTAAACAAACGTACATTGGTCAGATAGTCAAGATTAGGTAATGTGGAATTAGTATCATCAATTGTCGATTGGAGGGAAAAGTAACTGTTGATTTCTGAAGCCTTTTCGCTTGAGTCACATATATAATGGTCATTGCGCTTAAGTGGAGGAATTCTAGTTGACATTTTGCATCCATAAATGGTTTTGACTATATGCCACCATGTTTTACTACCTGTAGTAGAGTTAAGTAAAGAATCTTGTAGGCGAGTATCATAGTTCAATTTGGCTGAAGCTATTTCATTCACAAGTCTGTTCCTTATCTTGCGATAAGAAGCCCAGAGTGAAGGGGTATTAGATAATTTAGCTTTTTTATGTGTTTTGTCACGAATACCCATAAGTCGTCTTATTCTGGATGTCATCCATGGTTTATCACGGGGTCTGATGGTGATATTTCTGTGGAGGACGCATTTTA
Organism: Branchiostoma lanceolatum; assembly: GCA_035149815.1. NCBI lineage: Eukaryota > Metazoa > Chordata > Leptocardii > Amphioxiformes > Branchiostomatidae > Branchiostoma > Branchiostoma lanceolatum. Next base: position 13,963,953 of record CM068879.1, read on the forward strand.
TTTTTGTCTGAGTAATAAGATCAATTAGCATATTGCAAGCACCATCAACAGAATTACAATAAAATATATCTAGCCATTGCGGATCAGTCGAGAAGTCTACAAGTGAGGCATAGTCAATTTTTGAGAAGTCCCAGACGGTGCGGACGTATGGTGGAGGGGGTTTGATAACAAAGTCGAAATTGGCAATAATAGGGCAGTGGTGGCAACCAGACAGGGGTGAAAGAACAGACGTGGATTGAACACGACTAGACGCGTCAGTAAATAGTAGATCAATAAGTGAGGGTGAGCGAGATAGATCGCACGTGGGTTCAGTAATCATTTGGGTAAGATTTAACATCTGAGATGACTGGAACAGTTTTGAGCCAGCTGAGGAATTTGGGTCCAGATGCCACCACGCTCCGTGCTTAGCATTAAAATCACCGGTAATGATAATAGTGTCAACATTTAAAGAAGCAGCTGTGAAGACAGAATTTTGGAAGGAGTCGATAAAACTATCAACGGTTTCTAAGTTTTGTCCAGGTGGCCTGTAATAGGCTGAAAAGAGAACACGGAATGTGCCGGGGAAAAGTTCAAGCCAGATGCACTCATCAGTCAAGGATTCCAGATCACAGCGACGTCTAAAGGCTATATGATCAGATACAAAAATCAAAACACCTCCACCGTGTCTGTTTCTATCCCGACGAACTGGAGTTTGAAAACCGTCAAGCGAAATAGCTTCAGAATCGACAGTGCTACCAAGCACTTTTAGAGACAAAATACTGTAAATGCATTTTAACTTTAATCTAAGTTCGCGTGATTTTAATTTCGGGCTAAGGCGAAAATGAAGTCTTCGCGTTGGTTTAAAGTTCGCGGCAGGGCTATAGTCAGATACGCGGTAAAAGGCTCGCCGCAAAAACCGCGAACATAAAAAACTACCGCGAATATTTCTGCATTTACAGTATCATTCTTTGCTATAATATCAAGGATGCCCGTTTATAACGCGGCGCACTAGATTTATTCTATCCAACATGATGGTAGTTGCCGAGATTGCTGCTTTAATTGGGAACTGCAAGTTCATAATCTAATCGTACAAGGTTATCAAGATGATTTTCGAGTAGAAATGTTCCTGAAAAACATGAGGTACCCGACGGCGTTTGAGCTCGAGCATCCCCCGGGCGATGTCGATGGCCACCTCGGTGAGCTGACGTCCTAAGCCCGGCGGGATGCCTGCATGGTGTCGGTTGTTCTGAATGCTCACCAGGTACCAAAGAAACTCTCCTGGCTCAGCGTACTCAACAAGAATGTACCGTGGATCTGAAGAGAAAGGATGAGCATTGTTTATGATACGTGGAGGTTATCATCATAATCATAATAATTATGGATTAAGGAATGTTTGTCCTCATATTGCTCATAAAGAAGCTTTAGCGGTCCACTGCTGAAAAGAGAAGATAACTCCAATCTAAGCAGAAATGCGAGATCTGAACTAATCATACATCGTTTCCTCGTGTACCTTTCTTTTTCACTCCATCAATCACAAGTCCAATCAGACTGACGATGTTCACGTGACCTCCATCATCGTTGACTTCCACCAGCAGGCTCGCTTCCTTCGCGAAGTCCCGGTAGGTGATCTCGTTGGCTCGGTCCACTCTGCAGTTAAAGAGACGATACATTTTCACAAGAAGTCAAACATGTCGCATCCGTTTGCTCAACTAATTTCACTAATCTACACTTAACTGTTTTCATTGATTTCAAAATATTTTTTCCTGCAAATATGGATAGAAGGAGGAACAGGTAATTGATGTAGATTTCAACTGCTTTTTGTCTGTTATTTTGTTGTTCCGTTCAGTTGTTCAAACGTTAATCTTACCTGAGCGTCTTGGCAGCTACAATGACGGCCTGTTGTCCTTCTTCCCTCAGCACGCCCCTCCTCACGTGACCGAACTCTCCCTCTCCGATCAGCTCCTCCAGGAACAGGTCCTTTCTGTCCTTCAGCCATGGCTCCATCTTCTCAGACCCAACGATGTCCTGGGGAACAACATACGACAGTTAGAATGCTCGTTTATGCCGAGCAAGCTTAGTCATGAATTAGTGCAAAAACAATGAGCTTCTGGTGGTAATGTCATAGTTGTACTTGAACAGACCTTGATTGACTTAGAGGTTCATCTGTGTTGGTTGTTTTTCATAGTATAGAGACAAACGTTTGTTGAAACAAAGACAGGAAGGAGCTTCGAATAACAGCCGTCCTACTTCCCACTGCATATTTCTCAGAATTCAAGATATCGTATCAACTACAAATGTAAAAAAAGGTAAAGAAATAGAAATAGGACTCTAGACAAAGACTCAGTACCTCAAGGACTTCCCTGAATAACTGAGTCGGGTCTAACTTGTATCTCAGCCGCTTGACGATCCGCACAGCACAGAAGGCTGCTGCCATCAGAGCAACCACGAGGACCGCTGTGACTGAGCCAACGAGCTTTGCATCAATGGGTACAGCCCCTGTTACAGAAAAAGAGATTTAACAATGATTTTTATGTACGATGAACAGAGAAACTGTAAAATGACGAAATGCTAGTGTGTGTGTTTGTGTGTGTTTGTGTGTGTGTGTGTGTGTGTCTGTCTGTCTATGTATTAACACGATAACTTGAGAAGTTTCTTCCGCCAAGGCCTTAAAAGAATCCAGGAACCACAATGTACTAATACATGTACATTGGGACATTGAATTTACACCTTTTGAGTTAGTGAATACAAAATTGCTAGCTACAGCTCCCTGTACGCATATTTTTGATATGATATAACCACAATAGGGCACTTCCTGGACTTGTGGCATTACATTTTCTTTTTCAGTTCTGACAAAATCATTACAGTTATCACCGTTTCCTCTTACCCGTTCTAAAGGTGACGAACCTTGCCTGTCCTCTCCTGCCGTTGGCAACTGTCACGGCTGACAGGTTGTATGCAGTTTTGGGCTGCAGGTTGGACAAAGTCGTTCTCACACTTCCTCGGGTTTTCTCCGAGAAAGGCACATCGATCAGAGGACTGGAATGTTATTGAATATGGTCATTTTAACACCAATAAGATCTGACAGAATAGATAAAACTGTATGATGTTTTTGCCATATCTTGCCCGCGCTCGGAGGCTAGCTACATATAGCTAATCAAAACGAAGAAAGACGTGATAATGAGATATGTGTGGCTACTCTAGTTTCACATCCATATGTTCTGAACCTAAATTTGTTGGGTTTATCATTTTTGTGGTGGAGAGCAGTCCCATTTTAAAACCAATTCTACACGAATTTCGTTACCATGCAGCTTTGATAGCGTTATGATTCTTAAAGGCTCTGACAGCAACAAGGCATCAGAAGCGTATCTTTAAGATTGACCGGTGTCCTGTACCTGGTGTGGTGTGATGAAGTCGCCCGTATTTGGAACAGGTCTACAAACCCTTCCGTCGGTGGAATCAGGTTCAAAGTCACGGATGTCGATTCCGCGGTGACTATGGACACTTTTTCCACCGAAGAAGGATCTGAAAACACAGGGAAGCTGATCAGGCACAATTCTTATACATGAAATGATATTAAGCACCACACGTTTATATCAAAAGTATAACGTCGTCTACCCACCTGTGGTGATGATGGCTGTGGTCCTGTATTCAATCATGGAATCACCTAAAGGAAAACCTGTCTTGACTTTGCGGCTGTTAATGCCGACTGTTCCCAATTGAATCTGGGGGGGGGGGGGGGATATCAAGATATTCTTGTTATTCCTAATTTCAATTTTACATTAGGAAACCATTCTAAATGCAGAAACTTTCGTTGTCGTCCAGATTATAAACATTCAAGCTAATTTTAAGCTTTTGTAAGCCCATGACTGTAGTCATTCTAATGATTTAATTGGTTGATGGATGGACGGAAAGCTAGACCAATTGTACTTGCACTAACTTGATATTCTTTTCCTGGTGTAAGTCTGAAGAATGTTGCCTTCATGTCGGTCTCGTTGTAGTAAACCTGTGGAGTGTGAGAGTCGATCTCTCGTGGAAAAATGTCGAGCTGAAAAGGCAATACTCTCATTCATTTATTAGTAAGAATTACTAGCGAAAGCTGACTGTTGTAAATGACTGTAACTTTTCCCAAAACGTCTGTCCTACTGCGAAGCAAAGTTTGTAATGTCTAAAGTTAAACTTTGCTTCAGAAAATCAAAAACCCTAATCAAATCAAGAAAAGTGTATGGCAATAGCTTTTCATGAGCATTATAATCCTGGGCCATACATTGTATAAATCATGAAATAAATTCTATTAAACTATTATGAAATCAGATCTACAAACGTTTATGTGAAAGGAGAAAATGTGAATACCTTGTAATATGAGAAATATATGACGGCAAAAGTAGTGCGACGAATCTGTTCCGTAAAGTTCGCCCAGGTGACTGTGATTGTGCTGTTGGTGACTGATGTTGAGCTGAAGTACCTATCACTTGCATCGGTCGCTTTGTATGATACAAAGGACAATTAGATACAATACGTGGGGTCGTGTGGCGCAACGGCAGTGCGTTCGGCTCAGAACCAAGAGGTCCCGAGTTCGAATCCTGTCATGTCACCGATCTTGTGCCCTTGGGAAAGGCACTTTACACGACTTTCCTCACTCCACCCAGGTGTAAATGGGTACCTGACTTCGGTTGGGGAAGGTTGTATTAAGGGTCACCTGGTGGCGCCGAATGGCAGCCGCCCAGACCCTTGCGACAATTCCACATAATGCAAGTGTGGATAAGATATGTATATGTTGTGTATTATGTGAAACCTGTAAACCCTGCATCAATTCAGCGCTAGAAAGCCATTGCGGGTAATTTCTGACCAATAAAAAACATTCTTTATATGGCACAAAAGTACCACTGCTTGCAATGGAATTCAATGCTACTCTTCTACTCAATACACGAGGTGCACATATGGCCCGATGGAGCATATGAACATCTAGATTATATACTGACAGTTATTCAATTCGGTCAAAGCAATGCTTATGATCTACAGTTATAGTAATTGTTAACACACTTAGGGTTAATTCACAAAATTATGTTTTGATTAAGTTAAACAATTCTGCATTAAACAAAGAAACGTTAAAGGACACTTACCATTGATACCAACTGTACGTATTGCCTGCAATTCTCCACAGCTTGTGGTGCCATTCGTTGTCACAATAGTGCAGTTGCTGTGGAAAGAGTGACATGAAACACAGGGTAATTCAATTTATACTTTTTTTGCATATATACAGCTAGACTGACGACAAAGTGTTGAAATGTTAGTAATTTTGCCGTATATTATAAAAATACCCACATAGATTGAAAAGAGTCGTTGTGAGAATTATAATTACCGGCAGTAGAAGGTGCCCGGGAGTAAGCCATTGAAGGTCCACTCTCTCAGCTCGTATATCGGGATTTCTTGTATCTTTGGTTTCCATGGTAGGTACACGTCACTGCTATTGTTGTTCGCAAATACAAAATTGTAATAATTGTGCAGGGGTAAATAGGGTGTTTGTTGTTGTCTTCGTCCTTGTGGTGCCTAACGGCACTGTAAAAAGTGTACATTTGTGCTGTCTACACACAGGGTGCTTGCTATACATCTAAATAACTCGTTCTTGATAACGATCCGTTGGATATGAGATATGTTTACCTACCAATTTCTGATCGTGCCGTTGACCTGATGCATTTGGACCACATACTTCACGAAAGAGTCGTCCACGCCAGTGTCGTCCCAGGTCAGCCGAATGCTGTTCCTCGCAAAGATCGGGTCAGCAGTCCACTTTCCAGCTGAACGTACTTTTAAAATTACAATTCGATATTGTCATATTTAGAGACTCATATTTATAAAACATATAAAAAGATAGATTTCTAAAGGGGGGACGATCGTTTCTCGACCCAACTATTGTAAAAAATGTACATTCCCAACCAATGTATGAAGGCAAACCCTGCTCTCAAATACTAGTACATGTCCTATTTGCAATTTGGCAGACTGTCAAAAAATTCTGTAGTAAGCCTTATTTTTACATGATTATGACTGTGGAGGAAGAAAACACGGAAGAAGATATGTGTATTTACAGTAAACAAAACGTTTTCCTTACGAAGTTAGGCCATAACTAATGATAATCTTTATCGGTAGAATGTCGGTTTTATTATTTTATATCAACAAAAGACATTGTTGCTTTATGGCAGACTGCATCTAACGCACAATAATATATACGAAAATATCATCATGAAGCATGTTCTCTATTACTTACCAACGAAGAAGAGCAGAGTCAGGGTGGCTGCACGAAACAACGCTTCACTGCGAGATTTGTACATGTCTGGGTTCAACAAGAGGGCACTGTTTATTAATATTGTTCGTACCCAACACGAGTAATGGGATAAGACAGTGCAGTACAACACGCAACTAGTAAAAGGGTCATCAGTTAAACTGGTCCATGATTAAGTCCAGATCAAGAATCCGAATCTTCAGTCTGGTGTACAGGTACGCCCAGGTGTGCATATCAAGAAGGGCTGAGAACAAACTGCAAAGATCCTCCATGTTCGATGTATGGAGTGCGAGCTACCGAAGTTGGAAAGAACCCTTGGAGGCCGGTACCTTCTTGCTGTTGTAATCGTCTACTTGGCTGTCTTTTCGCTGCGCGGACGACCAATGTTTAACACGAAAAGCATCCTATGCTTGTAATCTACTAGAAATATAAATAATAGGCGTTCATACCTGAAATGCAACACAGTGAATACAATGTGGCCAGCAAGAGCTTGATGCAGTTCACCCTAACGTCCAACTAACTTCCCTAGCCTTAGCACCGTCATATAAGAACTTCTCCGCCAGCGTATCCCCACAAAGAAGTTATGCGGAACTATGGTGTTATGTTACACTTTGCAAATCAAAACAATGCTTCATGTATACAGGTGACAGTGACTTTGGGGCCCAGAGAGGGTGTTTTAATATGCTAGATTACTTATTACCTTACAAGAAAAGAGTTAAATATCCTCGCACGGTCCTGGTCTGAGGTAAAACACTACAGTCTTTCATTAATCGTGAGAAAATATAAGCATGTTCTCTATTACTTACCAACAAAGGACAATAGAGTTACGGTGGCTACACTAAACGACGCTTCACTTCACTTTTTCATCAATCCTAGGAATGTTCTCTTTTACTTAGCTACAAAGGAGAGCAGCGTCACAGTGTTTACACTAAACAACGCTTCGCTAAGAGCCATGTACATGTCTAGGTTCAACAGGAGGGCATTATTTATTGTCTGTGCCCAACACGAATAATGGGATAGGGCAGTACAGTACAACAAGCACCTAGTAAAGTTGTCATCAGTTTAACTGGTCCATAATTAAGTCCAGATCAAGAATCCGTCTAAATGAGACGCTGGGTCGTCAGTCTGGTGTTGAAAAATCATCAAGTCTTTTAAAATTGCTCAGGTAGGCCCATGTGTGCACTTTAGGTGTGAATTTAGTCGATCAGTTTTTAATGTCAAGAATCTTTGAGAACTCATGCCCAAGATCCTCCATGTTCCATGTATGCAGCGTGATATACAGAAGTTGGAAAGAACCCTTGGAGGCCGGTACCTGCTTGCTGTTGTAATCGTCTACTTTCTTTGTTGTCTTTTCGCTGCGCGGATGACCATTGTTTAACACGAAAAGCATCCGATGCTTATAATCTACTAGAAATGTAAAAAAGATTGGTTTTCATACCTGAAATACAACACAGTGGCCGGCGAGAGCTTGCTGCAGTTTACCCTAACAAAACCCGACGTCCAACTAACTTCCCGGCCGTCTTATAAGAACTTCCCACCAGTGTGTTTCTCACAAAGAAGGTATGCGGAACTATAGTATAATGTTACAATTTGCAATTTAAAACAGTGCTTCAAGGTGTGTACAGGTGGCACTGACTTTGAGGCCCAGAGAGGGTGTTTTAACATGCGAGGTTACTTGTTACCTTACACGAAAAAGCTTCTCCCGGTCCTGGTCTACAGTGTTTCATTAATCTCGATTTTACTCCTTCATTGCGTACGCAGTCTGCTGCTTTACACTACTATGGATTTTTGGAGTTTCTTTTAACACAACCAGGTAATCTCACCTACTGACGTTTCGGTGTCTGTCAGACACCTTCTTCCTGACTGGAGTACTGCTTCTCACCGCTATAAGTAGCCGATGTAGGTGGCGTTCTTGCGGCGAGAACGTAATCCCAAACGTGGCTGAGCTTGTATCCCCCCTCGTCTCGGTTCATCACTAGTGATGACTTCCTGATCCATACTGCCTCCTTAATCCAACGAATGCGTCTGTTGTCCTCTCTGTCTATTACTTTGGCCCCCTCCCAGTCAATGACGCAGTTGTTTCTAGCAATATGGTCCGTGACTGCAGATTTCTTCTCTTCTTGTTGGCATACATGTACAAACTGTACCTTTCTAGACAGCCACCATGGACGTACTTGCCCAAGAAACTTGTAGATTTTTATGTTTATGTGGTGTGGTCAAATCATGTTCCATGGACACGATATTGTATCGGTTAGATCAAAAGAGTGGAGAAATAGAATTTTCTCTTTGATAATACCGCACAACTGTAATTATAATACTGCATAATACCGGTAACTGCCCTTTATTTAATGACAACTGAAAATCGCCAATTTTGGATATTGTCTGCGGCAAATCGGTAACTTTGGAGAAATCGTAGAGGATGTTTTTAAAGATGAAACTATATACCTTTTGTTAGAAATATGTACGTAAGCGACTAGAAAATTAGTATAGAGGTCAAAACTTGTAATCTTTAGTTCAGTAAGAAAGAGAGCATCATTGTGTAACATATTTCTTTTCGAGAAGATATCCCTATCCCTCTCCCTCTCACAAACAAATTATTACAAGGCATTTAAATGGATAATTTTCAGATAAGCTGAACGCGCCTGTACAACACCCATCACATATTTGAAACACGTTAAAGGCTAAGAAACTGTCATTTAATCAAGCGTCGAGGTAAAAAAAATGAAACCCAATACTAGAGTTCCACGAACACGTTATCTTCGCCAAATAATCAAGGCTTATTGTGGAGACTGATTAATATTTACATGCTTATCACCCCCTGCAAACTTGACCATACACCATACCGTTTGAAAGTTATGATGGGGAGGGGGGGGGTAGAATGAGTCCAGTCTAGCTAGGGATAAAAATCATTTCTTGGTACAGGACTAGTATATGTGTATGGTGTGCTGATATATGTTATAACTGGTCATCCAAAAAATTGAAAGTTATGATTAAATGGTACAGTCAATATATATGAAAAGAATAAATCTTTATTCAATATCACACATTTTGCAAGACATAGTACATGTGGCTTTTCCATACGGTGCTATCTAGCAGTGGTGCAGTTTTGGTGCAGTGTATTCTCTGGGCAGAGGAGTGGGTCCGGCTGTTTTTTTACATGTTTTAGGTGTTTTTGTTAGGCTTTCTATTTGGTCCCTTTTTCGTTACGTTTCCAACCGTGTGTTGGACAAAAATGCCTAAACTGAACATCTGCTTGGAGTGTAGTGGGACTGTCCCATGTGTTTATTTATGTGCCCCAGCTGTTTATTTATACTTTTAGGCAAGGCCCTCTATTGACCTGTTTCGGGAACACTCACATTCCCCATTATGAACTGTAGTGAATTAACAAATTATCCTTACTAATTATGCAGATTAGCTCCTGATTTGCATAAATAGTCATTGTTTGTGTAAAGCACCATCTGAGCTCTCTACATACCAAACTTCACGACGATCAGTCGACCCCTTCTCAAGTTATTCTTATCCGAAGGTCAAAACAAAACCACCCAATGCAGTTCCAAACAAGACGCTAGGGGGCCCAAACTTACACAACTTAATTCCTGTGGCATGAGCTATCAACCACAGAAAAAGCATGACCATAGCACTTTCAGAAAATATGCTCCAAAATTTTTAAGCTCCGCTGCAGTACCTTAGGTACCTGCTAGAAGGCCCATTATCGAACTTGACCTTCCTTTCTGTAAACCCTACCCATCCACTAGATATCATACAGAACCATCAACAGCTTCTCGAGTTATGTTGTCCACAAGAAAATACACATCCACACAAAGCCCGCTGCAGGACCGATGGAAAATGCCAGGGGAATCATTTTTGAACTTGACCTCCATTTCCACAACATCTACACACCTACAAAAAATCATGAAGATCCATCAACGTTTCCGTCACTTTTTTTGCCTACATACAAACACACAAAAATTAAGTCCGCTGCAGTACTGTTGAAAAACGCAAGGTAAACCATTTTCAAACTTGACCTTCCTTTGTACAACCACTACACACCTACCAAAAATCATAAAGATTCATCAAAGGTTTCTTGAGTTATGCTCTTGACATACATACAGACCCACCAAACAGCTGGCTCAACCAAAAACATAATCTTCCCCGAGTACTATAGTACTCGGCGAAGATAATGAAGGAAGTGTGTATAGTAACGTATAGGGAATATATGGGTAGGGTCTGCACGGGTTTAGTGAGTATCGTATTGCTTTACAAAACACACCTTCTCAATCTGTAATTCACCACAAGCGGAATTCTGTAAAAAAAATCGGCTGATTATGTAATCATTAATACATAATCTAGTAACACTCCCTTCTGGAGTAAATAACACTCCCTTCTGGAGTTTAGGACTCCTTTAACTTACTCGGAACCTGTCCGGCGTGTCGCCATTTCCAAAGTTAAACGCTGTTATGAGACCACGAAATGGTCCGCTTTAGATAACAAACATATATCTACGTTGTTAACTTACAGGTTTCGAATGTGACCATACAAGACATACACCACCATCCAAACTTTTTACAGTAAGTCTGATCTCTCAAGAAGACGAAAGACTGGAAACTAAAAGGATACCATGAACATTATGTAAACATTCAAAAAATTTCTAAACACTGAAGGTGCGCCGAAAAAATAGTGTTTATTTCTGTATTTAAAAGGTCCCTTTCAACTAAACACCCTTGATAGACTGACAACCTTTAAGTTAGCTTTACCAAGCATACGTCTTGTAGATCCAAGACTGTCGAATTTCAACCTTTCGAACGAAGTTGAATGACATTGTATGGAGATAAATTCCCCATATACCTAGTACCTACATGCTTGACGTGGAAGAACATCGACAGCGTCCCGCTTTCTCGGCCGGCGTCTTCCAGTGAAAAATGAACGTGAATACTAAGTACTTATAATAATCTCTGGCGCCCCGCCAAGCCAAGGGCTTTGGAACGTCTTCAGGAATACACCATCCACGCCAGAACCATATAGCGGTATTAAAGTAGAGCACCCAGAACAGTGTGGACCACTAATCTCTAAGCAGATCTAACGGAGTTTCTGTCCTTTTTGCCAGTTAGATACGGTCTTTGCAACCGCCAGATCTGCTTGGAGATTAGTGGACCACGTCTTTCTACACTGGCTTGTCCTAATTACGCCTTGCAAACTTGGTCGCCTAATGTCGTTCCACACAAGTACGTCAGATGCATTTGTGGGCTCTCTATTCAACTGTTTCTTGTTTGCGTCAAATATCATGAACAGGTGGGCGTATTAAAATACTACTGTTCTAGTGAAAACGTACTCTCCAAGCAGAGGTTGGTGGGGAAAATTGTGACCTTTTTACCATATGCCCCGTTTTTTGTCTCCATAGTATAAGGAGAGCGGACAAAAAAGGTCACAATCTTACGTATTAGCCAATGCCAAAGTTGCTGAAATTACATTTTGGCCGACGACGTAAACTAAACATATGGAAATTTCAATACGTTTTTACACTCATTGACTAACTTACTCAGTGAACTCACACACGCACAAGTCTTCGCAGGACTATTTTCACTACGAAACGAACATGTCTAACGCTGACGACTAATAAGAATGGACATTATCATAAGCATATGATATATGCTTATGATAATGTCCATTCTTATTAGTCGTCAGCGTTAGACATGTTCGTGAACTTAAAACCCTTAAATTCTAGACTTGCAGGTGACAGTATCACAGGTTATCTGCTAGTATAACATGACCTCAGATACATGTACCCAGTGTGAAATAAAAGACGTTAGTACCAATGCAAGCCTTTTCAAGGTCTTTTTATTCGTTGTTCCTGATACTGCAACACTAAAGGAAGGTACCGGAGAATATCAACAGCAACAGTATGACATCCACACTGTTTATAACACATTTGTGGAATTTTTATAAACGAAGGTTGTAAACTGCATATAATACTTGTACTTGGGTTAGTTCTTTCGTATCCAATCGTTTGTTTGTATGTGTAGTTGTAGAAGACCTTAAAAAGTTGCTATACTCTTGTTGTGTCAATAAAGATTGTAGATGATTATAATAATTCATCCCTGATATTAGACACACATGCTATACAACAGAAAAACACTCCGGTTGAAATATATATCATTATCAGGTTACAGACTAAAGATACCTCACAAAATCGTAGCCAAAAATACACTTAATAAGCTTTCATCAAACTGACAGACGTTTACATATCACAGGATTACATAAACGTTTTAGAAAAGGTTTCATGTTGTTATTGCCCCAAGAATAATTTTAAAATTTCTAAAACCACCAATTTTCCAATTATGCTAAACTCATCAGGAACCATCATAAAAAAGGTAAAAGAAGCCCTTGAATTTTCTTAGCATCACACAGTGACATAGTAATACGACATACACTGTAGCTACATGAATTATACATGTTACTGAGTTACAATTAACACTATAGGCAACTACCTTCTGTAATAAGGCCACACCAATTTAATTTGTTGCTTCTTGGATTTTTTCAGAAAAAAATTGGAGCGACGGGGAAAAAAAGTAAGAATACAATTTTTTACTAATTTAAAAGAATAAGAGGATTATTCAAGTTTCAGCTTTATATGGCTAATTTTATGCAATGCACCCCTTTCTTTGATCTTGTACTATATAATAATTTCAGTAACAAAATTACCCTTTGCCATGTAATATATGGATTGATATTGAGAAATATAGTTTTAATAAATGAAAAATTATAACTTATGATCAATATGACCACACTTTTTAGGTATGTGCAGGCCTTTATAATCTTTTTTGGTGGCTATTGAGTTTAACAACTGAACAGATAGTAAAATTGGGAGTTAAAATTTGTGAATGGGAATAGATACCCAATTTTTGTTTGTTTTTTCAAAATGGGAAAAACAGGAGAGGCTATTCCGAGAAGCAACAAAATAAATTGGCGTGGCCTAATCATTGTAAATATGCATCCTACTGCAAATGGCACTCAGCTTTTTTGGAAATGCACAAGGCATGCTAATGACAACAATGATTGATATTCAATGATATCATAATCTCTTTAGAATTTCCCTACGTTGCATGTGAACACCTCGCAATTCTGTCCACTGCGTTGAAATCATATGCAATATCATGATTGCGCATTATAGAAATATTGTATAAAAATGGGAAGACAAGTAGAATTTTAAAAACAGTCCCAGTTAATTTGTCTTGCTAAAATCATGAAGTAAACATACTTAGATATAAGCTATATATATCTAAAGGCCTCATACTAGTTTTACAAATTCATGCAATGACATTCCAATTAATCAAAAGTTGATTACATCATTTTGACACAATGTTAATAATGCAAAACAGTGCCACTAAACTTATAACTTTATAACTTTATTCAAAATATGCAGACTGGCAGGATATCCTACTGGATATCCTGAATTGTTCTGAATTGAACATTTCTCCAGGGTACATATATTAGAAGACATCTGCTAATCAAGTTAGTCCTTTCCTCCAATCAGAGCCAGCAGGATCTTCTGGTAATCTCCTGAAGTGTCACCCTGTTGACAACATTAAAAAAGTCATGATTGATAAAAACAGTTGTTTATTTATCAAGTACATGCCAGAAGGCTAATCACAGTATCGAAAAATAAGTACAGATGGACAAACTTTGGTTCGGACAAAATAGCTGTTCTTACTACAGTCAGACCCAATGGACGTTAAGTCAAAAGATAGCATTACGTAGGCAGGTTAGTTGAAGCAGGTACTTACAGCGATGAACCGGCCGAGAGTTTGTTTGTAGTTGGCCTGAAACTCCTGCTTTATCAGCTGCATGTCCACTTCACAGCGGGACACCACCACACGGATCAGTGTGTCGTCATCTGTTCCAAGTCCCTGTGAAACAGCAAATCAAATTCTCTATAAGTCTCTACCAGGAAAGTTACTATTTATATATGTCAGGTAAAGCCCTGGTTACACATAGCCGAACATGGCCTCCTGCCTTTCACCCAACCAAGGGGGTGCACAATAAGTATGAAATGGAACTACAGAAAGTGCAAAATGGAACGAAATGGAACAAAATGGAACTACAGAAAGGGCGAAATGGAACGAAAGGGAACAAAATGGAACTACAGAAAGTGCGAAATGGAACGAAATGGTACGAAAAATGTAGCAAACACAGCAGATGGTGTTCAGCTGCACTTGCCAAATGTTTTGAGATTTTCAAAATACACGGCCATGGACAATTGGTGGTTGGCTGGTGGTTGTCTAGGAGTAAGTCAGTAGTGGTCAGGGTGTGTTTGGGAGTCAAATTTGACTCTTCATCCAAAACTGGTCAGACTGCTCTCGACCTACCACCAACCTTGGTTGGCTAGTGTTTGGGAGGCCATGTTCTGCTACGTGTCACCAGGACTAAACAATGCTGACACATGCAAACAGCGTTTGTTAAGTTTTCTAGTTTCCATCACAACTACTGCTACAGTAACTGTAACTAAGTTTTTGGGGATTTAATTTTGTAGTAGGGAGAAAACAGAGTGTTTGCGGTGGTTTTAAGTCCCCAGCTGAAACAAGGGGGTAGGTAGGCAGAAGACAGAAGAACAAGCATTTTCGTGGTAGTTTTAAGTTTGCAGTAAAGAGGTTACCGCTAAGACTACAAACATTAATCAAACCAGAGAATAAAAAGACTCTTATTTACACAACCAAGTGATTTATTCAACCAGCGTTTTTATTCAGTGACTTACCAACCTGAAGAAACTATTTACGGATGAATCAAACCAATTAAAAATTTCAACATTTACAGTACCTGATACTTTGCCGCGTGAGAGTGGTAGAACTTCTGTGCCTTAATTATGCCTTTTGTTGTAAAAAAATAAGGTATGCAATAATATATTATTATAATATTATTATTACCTTCATTGATTTGTACAGCCTCTCAGCAAAGTATGCAGGAGTATCTCTCGCTGACTTCACTACAATGGAGAAAGAATAGGTTTTAGAATAAAGGAACTAAATAAGATAACAGAATTCATAAGAAACAAGATTCTGTGAAATTTCATTATGATGCAAAACCCTGTCTGTTCATATATTAGATATTGTCAAAATGTTATAATCTATGTGTCTTTTATCATTGTCACATCTACCCAGTCTAATAGTATGTACATGAAGGCCAATTTACATTCATGAACAACTCTCTGCAAAAGCAAGACAATATCATACATTCCTGACACAGCATACTGTTATCAACATAATGTTTACAAGCTATTAGTCTAAGAGTAATCAGCATGCATTATTAAATAGAAAGTCTTTACTGTCATTTTTAAAAGTAGATTAGTCCCTTAGAATTATTAGATATCAGCAATTATAGCTCAGCTGCTATGTACGTACAAGCTGTCATACATTGTACCTATCAATGAATTTATATCTATTTCCGTACAGAAAGCAAAGCACTTAGTATCAACAAGCTTTCAACCAGTCCTTAGATCCTTCTCAAGTTGATTTGACCCAAAGCCTATCTCACTTGACCTGAGCGGAAATGTGACCTCAGCAACAGGTCAAAGGTGCCGGGCAGTCACACTACCGCTTAGGTCAACTGACGTAAGCTTTGAGACAAATTAACTTGAGAAGAACTAAGGGATTGGTCGATAACTTAATGGTAAGCGCTTTCTGTGTCTGTACGGAAATAGTGTATAAATTTATCAATATGTTGATTATGATCACATTCACAGATAACCTTCTAGTAGTTCTACAAATACATTGTAATATTGTACCTGTTACATTTGTGGTGCAATGAAGTTCTGCATGCAATTTACATGCTTGACATTAACACAACATGTGCACAACAACAAGTAAATCTCACCAATAGCCAGCATGCCCTTCTCCAGGTCTCCTGACATCTCCCTCTTGATGGACTGTTCCATGGTGTACTTACACAGCCGGCTGTACTCGTCAAACGTGGCCCGGAGCTGGGCGGGGCTGCGTTGAACAAGGATGGCATTGAACTTGGACTCATCCGTACCCCATTTCTTCTCACCAGCATCGTACAACTCCTAGAACAGAGAGACGAACGTATTTCAGATTTCACTACCATCCTTGCAGGCTGTTCCTGCCTCTGGCAGTTGGAACATCCCACACTTATACCCCTCCATAGGCGTGTTGGACTTTTTATAAAGCAAGTCAAACAGACCAAAAACACTACAATCTATCTGAAGAACGCTACCATTCATGATCAGAAAACTCTGGTGACGTTGTTGTCTTTGTTGTTGTCATATTCTAATCATCTTGTATAACGCTATATCATTTTAACATTGTATCTTTTAATGCTGTTGGTCTTATTAGTGTTTTGAAAATGCACTGTGTAAAATGAACACAGTTCAGTCTCAATGACAGCAAAGCTGATTGAACACTAAAATTTGAACTTTCTAAGATACCTCCAAATATAATTTCATCAGGATGGTAGAACATAGGATGTTGGAAATTCTTTATTGTTACTGGTTGTGTTAAAAGAATCTCCAACATCCTTTCGAAGATAAGTTAATCTAACAACACTCAAAATGCTCAGACTACGCAAGTTGTAACCAAAGTCAGCAAAGCTGTTTGCACAATAAAGTTTGAACTAATTCTAAAAAAAACAGTAAGACATTTTGAGAACACTCAAAATGCCTAGAAAACCTCGGCAAAGCTGCATGAAAAAGAAAACTTTAAAACAAATGAACATGCCCTGATGCCCTTACCTTAGCCTCCCTCTGAGCCTGTGCCATGTCCACAGTCGTACTCTCACTCCTGTTCCCCTGTATTCAAACAAAAAACATCATGGCTGTGAACTTTGTAATTTGTATGTTTGTAACTGCACAGCATACCTGCATGGTAAACCACTTCATGGTGTAACACACCAGGTTTGTTATGACAAAAAGTACAAGCTGCATATTCGGACATATCTATTTCATCCACTCACACCAGGAAGGACCCCTAACTCTTTTTGATCAGTGTGGTGGGTTCTTTTACGTGCTCAAGATGTGACTCTCCTGATACTTGGGACCTCTATCCAAAGGATGTCCCTATAACCAAAGCTAGGTACTCATTTTCACCTGAGTTAAGTGAGGAAATCCAATGACATGTAAAGTGCCTTTCCCAAGGGCACAACGTCGGAACATACCAGCCACTTCAAACTCAAGACATCTGGGTTCTTGCCAAACACTCTACCATATATAGGTCATGCAACGCTAAGTTTCTTCTTTGTCAGCAAGTACCACAAACCAGTGGCAATGATTCCTTGGTGTGATAAACAATCTTTGGATGTAATTTTAACACAATAATTTATAATATGAATACTGACACACAGCAGAAGCCTTACCTGTGCTAAAGACACCATCAACCTCTGGAAGTGGCCAGACGTGTCATCGATAATGTCCTGTTCCAAATTCTTATTGTAGTCTGTGTGGGATAAAGAGAAGGAAAGGACCACTGTACAGTCATAGGCATAGCACAGTATAGAAAATAAACACAATCTAGCCTTACCAAAAGGTACATATAGCTACTGTAAATGCAGAAATGTTTGCAGGGATGTAATTTTGCAGTAGGCAGAAAATGGAGTGTTCGTGATGATTTTACATTCGCTTTTGAAACAATAACAGTGCTACAGTCACACAATAGAACATATTTTTTCGGGGTTTTAAGTTTGCGGTAAAGAGTTCATCACAAAAATCACAAACATAAAACCACCGCCAACATTACTGCATTTACTGTAATCAAAATTGTTTAGACCTATATCACAAAAGTGCATTGACAAAAATGCCGCTTTCATACAATGAAATGTGTTGAAATTACTCAAGATTACCAATAGAACAAAATGACTTAGAGCAGCTTTATTATGATACTTAAAAATTCTTCTAAAATCTCCAGAATAGGTGCAGGCAATAAAGAGTTAAGAAAAAGGACTCACCTGAGTTATAAGCCATCCTGATTTCTGCTAGTTCTTGGTTCGTTCGTGTGCTTAAGATTTCTATCAGCACTTTCTCATCAGTTCCCAACCCCTGGAAAAGCACAAGATGTCTTGTTAAAAAAAAGAAATAACATTGTCTTGCAGGGCTCGAAATAGTGGGTGCATGTGCACCTGTGTGCAGCCAAAATTGGAGCTGTGCACCTAATTTTTGACTGTGGGTGCACTGGTGCACCTAATATTTTTGTACTCTATAGGGTAACGGTTCTTTTGTACACTAGCATACAGAATATTCTTGAAAATAAACTTTAATACTTTATATGATGTATTGCTTGGTTGAAATTTGAAATCTGGATAGAATTATAGATTTAAGTTCTAAGATAGGCAGTAGCATCAAACTTATGTTTTGCTGACATTCAACTTTGTTTTATGTGGTGCACCCAGATTTTTTTCTGTTCACCTAATTTTTTGGGTTGGGTGCACCAGTGCACCTATTTCCAAAAAAAGAACTTCAAGCCCTGTCTTGTTAACTAGTAAGTGCAGTTAGTGACAGTGCATCTGGGCCAAGAGGTTGGGAGTTTGAATCCTGGCTGTTGTTGCTAACCCAACAGTCTTGCTACTGGAAAAGGTTGCAGTCCTTAGGACAGGAGGCCAGGCTGTGGTACACTGTTTATTGCGCTTGTTGAAAAGAGCTAGGGGAATTTCCATGGTACTCGAAAATATTGTACTGTACATAGCAACTGTCTTCTTTGCAGTGTTTCCGCTAAAGGGCCGTATTCCCGTCAAATGACGGCCTTGTCTAGCTTGGGACGGCCTGAACACAGAGGCCGTCCATTCCGACACACATTTTGCCGAGAAGTTGGTAGAAAAACCTGATAACCTGTGCTCTGATTGGTTGATCTAAAGAAAGCATATGTGTTTCACGTGAACAAGATGGCGGGATCAGTTTCTCAGAGAGCGTAAGCTGCACAAAATAAACCGCGTCTTGGAACGTTTAAAGCAATTTTTAGCGGCCTTCATAACGATATCAATAAAAATTTAGCCAAGCCTCTTCTGAATGCAGTTTCTGCGGCATATAAAAAAATGAAGTCGTATATTCGTGGTGGGAAAATTCCGCTAGCGCTAATGTCGGAGCTGATGTGGACGCATTAAACCTACTTTTACTCAACAATTATTTGGCACTCAGAATGCAGGAAATAGCGTTTAAAGGGGTTCGAACCCTCGGCCCTCCTTGGAAGACCTACCACCGTCAGTCTGGAGGAAACACTGCTTCTTTGTCACAACAATTGAAAAATAGCTCTTTGGTTAGCTTAACTTGTTTGAAATTTCTTTTTCTTTCACAAGGAAGCTACTAGATCATCTGTTGAAATGTTGAGCGTACCTTGATGGCATTTCTGATCAGGTAAGCATCCAAACGTGCAGGTGTCATACACAGGTACTCTATCACCTGTCCAAACCTCCCTCCACAATCACTCCTCAAGTTGGCTATCAAGTCCTGCAAACACATATACATTCAATTACATCTTTTAAACTGTCAATATTCACTTCACAAACACACTACCATGCCGCAATTACATCATTGAATTAATCTTACAATTGAAACCTGTTCCTTCTTTTCTTGACTAGAGCAATATGTGCATTCAGAGAACTTTGTAAAAATGTCTTGATACTGATATAGCATTTAAATCCACAGACATGTGAGTCTTTAAAGAGAAATATCTTTGTTCACATTATGTTCAATTTGATATTGGATGTGGACAATACTTAAATACGATCTATCTAGAGTGACTATGAACCAACAGTAACTTTTTCTTGCCTTTCCATACATGGTCTTGTACTGCAAGATGATCTTCTGTCTCTGTTCGTTGGATCTATGGGCCATGATGTCAATGATAGCTTTCTCATCAGTCCCTGTATGTTCACACAAAGGAAAGGAAAATCACATAGTTTTTTTACACATTCAGCACATGTATCAACCCCGAAATGCTCTGATATATTGGGACTAAACATTGAAGTAAGCTCTTCTCTTTTTAAACATCAAATATCTTTTGTTCTTTGATGCATTGAAAGTTCAAAATTCATTGTTTGATATAAAAGCCAGTCTGTTGTTGAAGCTTAAATAATCTTTTGGCAACACGAAATATTCCATTTCCTTCTTTTCTTTGCCTGTTCCATTATAACTAACCCACTCCTCTCATCGCGTTTCTCAACGTTTGTCCGTCAGCGTGTGGGTCGAACGGCTGGTGCTCCCGCAGGGTGCCATACTTGTGATGCTGTTGTGTTAGAAGAAACAGTGAAACGTCACTTACAGCAAAATAGGGTTTGTAGGATATTCAAGTCACTGGTTTTAATAACATTAGATAGACAAACAAATCAACTGCTATACACAGTCTTGCCCTCGGTCCATACAATACATGTACATGTATACCTTGATATTTTTTCACTTTTTTGTAGGTGTGGCCTCTAACCAACTGTCAGCCAATCAGAGAATCACCTTTGTGTTTTCTAAATTTTCGTAAAGCTGAGTCTCTGATTGGCTGACAGCTAGATAGGCCGCCCACAAATTAAAGCCAAGTTTAGCAGAGCCTCCCTAAATTACATTGTATAGGACGCGGAGAAGGCTCTGTATAAGAGAATGAATCATATATATATATGGTAGATGCAGTTCTTAACCATGATAACGTTTGCTGTATTGATAAAGTGACCATTCCACTATAATGCTGCAGCACTTACAGTTTGGCTTGCACTGCTTGTAGCAGACTGTGGTGTCCCCTGGGCAGGGGCAGGCCTGTGCCCCCCTGGGGCGGTCGGGACCTGGGGTGGGGGTCGTCGCTGACTCCCTGGGGCTGATGGCATCTGAGGATGGGGCTGCATGAACAGGATCATCAAATAGATTAAGACTATAGACACACAAAAATTACATTTTATATCACAGATCCACACCATTATTGAATAGAAAAAGTACAGAAAGATGTGACATTATGTGTATTTATAACATAATAGCTAGCTAGCATCCGTGAATAGTTTCATCAGGTTGGTAAGTAACTTGATCGATAGTCTATACGTTTGGGACCGCATAGTGATGTCATCCCCTGTGATTGTACATAATTATGTATTATACACTTTGCATTTGGGAATGTATCTCATTATTATGTATAAGCAGCGACACCTGTGCTGCATTACTATGTGAACCAGTCAGAATTGCCTTGAAGAAGGTGACAGATGGTCACTGAAATGTCGGTGGAATAGATTTCTTGGTTGTGTAAAAAGAGTCTTTTTATTTAGCTAGCTAGCATTTCTTCATTCTTGAAAGTATGAAATTTTCACACCAAACAAATGCAAACAGGAATGTATAATATATGGAAACCATGATCCTTAGGAGGTGATGGCAATGGATAGGACATGTAATGAGAAAAGATCCAAAAGACATAACAAAAACAGCACTACCGATAACACCAGTATCAACATTGTATACATGCTGAGAGATTAACACTTTCATACCGAGTACCCATACTGTCCCCATGGTTGTGGTGACCTGGGTGGCAGGGGCGAACTCGATGGTTGGGGCATGGGGGACGGAACGGGTGAGGGGACAGGGGAGGGGATAGGGGAGGGGACAGGGGATGGTCGTGGGGACCGTGGGGAGAGGTAAGGGTTCTGATACTGGGATAGCAAAAAAGATAGTCAACTAAAAATTACACCAGCCTCAAATTCATTTGAAAAACAAGATATAGCTTCATGTAGAAAAAAGACAAAAACATGAGAACTGTGAAAAATGACGAAGCAAAGAATTAAAGAATAAGAGAGCTGTGATGCAGGGTTTCCTTACCTGCATAGGAGGGGGTACAGGGGATGGGGCTCGTGGGGGTTGGGGGGAGGGGGGTGACAGGTAAGGGTTAGGGTACTGGCAGAGACACAAAGACAGTAGACAAGAGACTGTGAACTGCAGTATACATGACTTTTTGTACATAATGGAGTCACGACAGTATTCACACAGAAAAACAAGTTTCAGGTGAAGCAATAGAGAATGAACTGGACATGAAAATGCAGACAAGACAGGGCTAGGACAGAGTATTTAGCAACTCAGAGCACACAAAAAATGCAGACACGTTTTTTTTCAAAAGAACAAAATTAAAAAGCAACACCAGTGCAACACACAGGAAACCTTTAAACAAGACAAAGCTTAAAACTAGAAGTAAAAGAAAATGTGTATTGACAGTGTTAGGAAAACTTGCCATCAGACTGGAAAAAGTAGGTATAAAAAGGGAAAAAAAGTGATAAGGTTGCTGTGATGGCTACAATACAATACTGATTTGAATATACTGTAGATGCAGAAATGTTCGCAGTGGTTTTATGTTCCCAGTTTCCGCGCCTACCGTTTCACCGCAAACTTAAAGACACCGCTAACATTTTTGTCCAATACTGTATTGGTTTGTGACTTATATGATAGCGCTGCCACAAACTTAAAACCATCGCAAACACTCCATTTTCGCCTTAGCTCAAAATAAAAACCACATGAACTTTTTTATCCCGGTTTTTCTTAATTTCTCACCTGAGTAGGAGGAGGAGCAGATCGGAAGGAACCACCGGCTGGCAGGGGGGCCTGAGGAAACGGAGGGGCTGATGTCCCTCCACCGACTACAGGATAAGGAGGGGCACCCCCGCCAGCTGATGGATATGGTGCAGGCCCGGGAGGCTGAGGCGTTGGCATGGCAACAGACCCCGCCCCTCCTCGAAAGGCTGTAGCTGCCATAGCAACAGTCTGTTAGGGGAAAAAGTTAACAAAAAAAGTTAGAAAAATTATAAACATAGATGATTTATAAAATTGAAATAAAAATGAATATTATACATGTACATAATTCAAAATAAAGTTACGTAAGTAATGATTTTTTTCAAATGTTAAGTTATAAGTATAAAAGACAGTACATTTTGTTTAAAAACCTGCACATCAGATTTGGAATCTTTAATCTTTTTTTAAATAATAGATAATATTTGATTTGTATGTCTACAATGTCAGGCATATCAATGATCCAAAGATGAACACGATACAATTACATTACATGATACAATTACATCAGAAAAGGATACAATTATATCAGAAAAACTGAAACACACATACAGCAAACCTATAGCCTACTCTCATCTCCCAAATAAACGTACCGGTACGTTTATTTTTTTCAGCCTCAAAATCCACCCAGTACGTTCTTATTTTGGACGGTACGTTTATTATTTTTTTGAAAATTTGAGTTTTGCTAACCTGGGATCCCCTTAAAATTCAAAGTTTGGGTTTTCCTGCCAATATTTCCCCGGCATTTTTGCTCATAATTCATTATTTTCCGGTCAAGCGGCGATGATTTCCCTGCCGCTATGACCCGGCCTTTGTGAAATCCTGGCGGAACTCGTAACGTATCGGTCGATCTCTATAGCACTTCAAAGTCAACGTTGTTATTGGGCGAAAATAAGACGCCACACTGACGTTTTGAAATGCAATTATTTTTATATGAACAACTTTAGCAGTCTCATTACATCGTAAACCAAAGCATGCTGACCAGAAACCAATACATGTCAGCGGCGCACATCCTCGTTCACCAGGACCCTTCCGCTCCACGTTACATCGCTCGCAGAAAGGGCCCTGGTAACACGGGATGGCATCCATGGTTATTGCAGGTCGACGAGACTTACTGATGAATAATTAATGAGCTAACCCTTATTTGGGACAAACGGCAGTTGTAGCTCATGAATAGTTAATGAGCTAACCCTTATTTGGGACAAACGGCAGTTGTAGCTCATGAATAATTAATGAGCTAGCCGTAACACGTAACCTGATTGGTTGATAGCTTCCCAGCGTTCTTTGCGCGCTTGCTTCCGATGAGAGGAAGCAAACGGGTTTTAACCCCTCTGATTGGCTGAAGCTGTTTTGGTGGCGATATCGTAATAACCATGGATGCCATCCCGTGTTACCAGGGCCCTTTCTGCGAGCGATGTAACGTGGAGCGGAAGGGTCCTGGTGAACGAGGATGGCGGCGCAAAGTGTTTCAAGTAACGTTACGCATGTTAATACATTACTCTACTCACGTGAGATACAGTCTTTCCCAAAATGAAAATATAAAAATAGCACCACAAAAAACTGTGTCTTAGCATCAAAAACTTTATAATTACTTTGAAAACATTTCAATATATCATATAGTATATCAAAACATTTCAATCCTACCGCAAACATGAAAATTTAGCCCTTTGAAAAGAGCCACAGTAACGCACCAGGCAGTGATAGTCCGTGGGAATGTTTTGTTTTGGAAGATCTCACTTCCAAGAAGGGGAAACAACTCTTTTTGATCTACAAATAAAACTCCTTTGCCTTTGTCAGAAATGTGTTTTTGCAGTTTTACAAAAAGACTTTTAATACCTAAGTCTATATAAAAAAATCAATTACAATCTAGTCACCATTATTATCACTGAAAAATGCTTGAAAAAAGATCACTCCCCTACAGAAGGAATGCTGGAGGTTTCTAAGAACATGAGTGTACGTTCTGTTAGCCCCGCCCCTTTCTGTCTGTGGCGCCGCCACTGTCTATAGCTCACCCTTTCATGTAACATGAGAACCCTGTAGTTTGTGGCAACATTGTAACAAGCCTTCAGGAGGTTTGTCACAAATTTGTTGACAATTTAGTTTGTCAAAATGATACATACAAGGGTAATTTTTAGATTTTAAATTATTTGGATAAATAAATTAAATAATCCCACACAAACCTGGGTTTCAGGGATCAACTATAGGTGACCACCAGGAGAACCAGTTCCAGGAAAAGAGGAACTAGTTCCCATAGTAGACATAGCCTTTTTGCCCTGCCTGAGGCCTTCTGGTGTTTGTTTTAGAAGAACTACATTCAACCTAGTTCCTCAACGCCAGTTAAAGCACAACATCCAGTATAGGTTGTGTATAGTTCCTCCTAATCAATCACTCTAGGAGGAGAGCCTGGCTGGATAGCAGGCCTGCAACCCTTATCTATGGTGCTAATTAGGTATGAAATATCAATTATCCATGCTCTGGGAGGACCCTGATATGTTTTCCCTAGGACAAAAGAACTGGAGAATACACATGTACATGTACAATGTAACCATAAGGGGTGTTTCATGTTCATTTAGAATTTAAAAAAAATGAGTGTAATTAGCTATTCAGGTTGCAATTGAGACATGGCCTTATGCCTCACCATGGATGAAGGGGAAGTAGGAAGTCAGTCTGTCACTGCTTCAGCCACCCTGTCAGGCTTAATTAGTCACAGCTACTTGCATACAGACTGGATCATATAGCACATGTATCAAACTACCAGGACTCTACAATCATAATGCTGGCTTCTGAAACAACGTAACATGATTAGTTCAAACCTTTTTTTAGAAATAGAAAAGTGAAAGTGATCTTGAACCAGGCCTAGGTAAGCTCACTGAAGAGCTATTCTTCCACTGGTCGTGACAGACGCTATGTACAGTATTTACAGGTCAGTGTACAAGGAAATTCCCCTAGCTCTTTTCGGCACGTACAATGAACAGTGGACCATGCCCTGTCCTATGGAATGTAACCCATTCCAGTAGCCCTGGCCTGTCGTGCATGTTGGGTCAGCGACACAGCCGGGATTCAAGCTCTCAGCTTCTTGGACCATAGACATGGTCTCTTAAAAACCACTGGAGTAGGAATGCTAGTACATGTCTTATCACAAGATTTCTGTGACCATGTCTTGTGCACTATTCAAACAAATCTAGCCCGCAATCACCCACCCCTGTTTCCATCTAGATATCTTTAATGTGAAATCCAAGCAGGTTCCATGCAGGCAGGCAAGATGCACTGGGTTGTATTATTACAGCCAGCAGGTACCCATCTCTGAGCAATAAGGCTGTTGTAACATGCTGAAGGCACCTCCTCTAACACGGGACCCCCATTTTATGTCACTTCTAAAAGACTGAAATCATGAGTGGGCTTTGTTCCTACCCTGCGTAGTTTCAGAATGTCAGCAAAACCAGCACACAACAAAAACTGATAGGAATCAAGGTGAAAAAACATGCCAATATTGAAAGACACTGACAACAACGTTTTCTTGTTTGTGCATTATTCTTGTCAAGTCTTGGTTATCCATGGCGATTCAAGGTTTGAAACTGTGTGACACTTTCTGATCAATACAGTACTCTCAGAGTCAGAGAAAAATTTAACTGGATGATGATAGGTTCCCCTAGCATATGCAGCTCCTCACTGCGACAATTTTTTTGTGACAATAATGATTGTATAATAGAAAATACTTGCTTTGCATTAAATAGTAGGAGCATTACACTAGTTTGACATAAGAACACATATATCCTGCCATGAGTTGAGCACTTGTCTCTGACTATGTCTTCAGATGCATTGTATTTTGATAATAAATCAAATGATGACCAATCATCTCTTCATTGTATATACCAAACTACATGTGATCCACACCAAACAGATCAACATAAAACATAACCAAGTCCCCCCTTGGTGGAGCTAGCAAATGTGGAACTTCAACCCGAATTGACTAACTAGTGGAGTACCATGACAGACCATGTGACATGCATGTCAGGTGGTCTGTCATGGTACTCCACTAGTTAGTCATATGGTCTCACAGGTCACTACAGGCTAGCCTTGCTGGTCCCTAACCTGTGTTCTAGTTCTGTCATACCTGTAGTGGCTGAAGGAGGAGTTCCCTTTCAATTGGCCTTGTACTGTATAACGTTACAGATATATGTTTGGAAACACAGCCTGATGATGACTTCAATTATTATTACTATTGTAATTTACAATAAAAACAATGCATCTGAACACGGTCAGAGACAAGTGGCAAGATATATCTGTTTTTATCTAATGCTCCGACTATTTCATGCAAAGCAAGCATTTTCAATGCAATCTTCTGATGTAATGGCAAGGATGACATCCCAAACCTGAGTCTATTACTAGTATTAGGATAATTCTTATTCTGACTTGTTATGCTTGGTTCCTGGAGCTGATTCCAAGTAATTTACAATGCACCTACAAATCAATGTGCAGATACTGTAAATGCAGAAATGTTCGCGGTGGTTTCATGTTCACTGTTTTGGTGTTGAACTCTATTGCAAACTTAAAACCACCGCCAAAAGCTAAATTAACATTGTATGAATGTAGCGCTACTATTGTTTCAAATGTGAACTCAAAACAATGGTGAACACTCCATTTTCTGACCCTACACAGAATCAAATCCCTGCAAACATCTCTGCATTTACAGTATTACTCCCAGCTTTTGGTGAAGAGGGTGCTTCAAAGCATTAGATACTGGTCTGTGTGTCTGACTGTTCCTTGAGCTGGCAGCCCCTGGGTACATGTAATTCAATCCTGAGGTCAAATGGTCAGAGATGCTTTTTTTATTTTGTAGCCAGATGCCCAGTCAACCATGACCACCATGTGTAGAGGAAGCTTCACTCTCTCTGTGCAAATATTATAGGTGGCTTATGATTCCTAACAGCTTTCTAATTGACTTGCGAGGGAAACTCATTTGCCAGCCCCACCCCAGGCCAGTTGGCAGTACTGAAGGCTTGGCTTCCCAAGGGGCCATGGGTAATCTGGCCAAGGAGGTTAAAATAAGATGTAATTTTAACCTCCAGGATCTGGCCAAGGACAAAACAAACATAGTTAATGTTGAGTTAATGACTCCAGAGAAATGTTTCTCCCCAATATATATTGATAGTCCCCACTGACTCAGACAAAACTACCAATGCCTTCCAGTTATCCTCACCAAGGGAAAATTTTTTTGCTACAAATACTATGGTTGCCTGAAGCAAACTATTTTACAGATTTTGTTCAAACTTGTCCTTTTAGATTGAAGCTTATTAGTCTACAGTATTTACATTATAAGACTAATCTCATGATCACAGTAATGATAAATGGTTTACATCCGTTGTTGGTCAACGCTCTCAGCAAGGAAGTGGAGTTTGACCTTTTTACCCCCTCTTCTTCTGTGTGTGTGTTGGTATACATGTACAATGTAGGTGTCTTCACCACACATAATGTACACGTAACTCTTGCAGTTTATGATGATCAAGGAAAGAAAAAGCACAAAATTCCCTGAAATTCCTCTAGCTCTTTTCCACAAATACTCAAGCAGCCCATCCCACTCCCAACCCTCATGTGGTATCTAGGTCACCCCCAGGGGGGCACTGATCAGTCTACAGTGTAGATTTGTCCTCAACCATTGAAGGAGTTAGAAAAAATACCAACTTATGATGTAATGTTCACTAGGTTTAGATTAGAAATTCTTGCTCAGCAAAAAGAGGTAAAAGATACATGTACAAATGTTACAGTATAGTTCTATACTGTAACAGTTTAGAACTGCTGGCATGTACCCCATGTGAGGCTGAATGTTTTCCTAATTACATGGTACATTAGTGAGAACCTCCTTAGACACAGATGCCAAATCCACAAGAGAAGGTCTGAACAGAGCTGACAGCTACTGTAGTTCCATGGGGCGGGGTAACTGGTCACGGATTATAAGATATAGTTCCAGTGTTGGTTCTATATTGTTCTTGTGGAATTATATGAGAATAATATTCCTCTATAGTTCTACCCTGAAACCCAGGTTTGTGCAACAACAAAAGACAAGAACATTATATAATATTGTCCTTGATATTATATGATATTAAATGTCCTTGACACAACACAATGATTTGTGGCATGTAATGTTTACAAATCTATGTTTCTATATGGAAGGCATAGAAGATAAATGGCAAGTTGGGAAAGACAAAAAGTTACATCATATACATGTGATTGTCATAGTCTTCCTTTTCTCCATCATGACTTTTACAAAATATAAGTAATACCTGTGATGACCATATATTCAGGATATTGTAATTTTCTGTTCATCTTCTAAATGTTGATACATTTGTATAGAAAAAGAGTAGACTTTCAAAGTGTGGCCCATCCAAGTGAACTGAGAAGTTTGGCGACTACTTTTCATGTTTTGATTATATGTCAGTATATACATGTACAACAATTTACTTGCTTCAAGTTCCAAGCAGAAAATGCATGTATCAATGATCATGTACATTTCAACTTGTTGAATTTGAAGCACCGTTGGCCCCTGGTTAGGGGTCATAGCGGGGAACCTATGCCCAATTTTTTCAACATTGCTACTACAGTATATCTTTTTGAAGTGGCAAGGAATATTATAATTTGAACAAGATGTGTACAGTTATTCTGTTCAATAGTTATACACTTAATTGGTATGGTCCTCAGACAGGCATAAATAGTCAATAAATGAATAAAGAGAACCTGCTAATCATCTTCTGTCCCTCGGACAGAAGTAGCATGGACACAGATTATCTTCAAATTTGGTCAATTTCCGGGGGGTATGTTTATTCCGGGGGGTACGTTTATTAGATTTTGAAGATTTGTCCAGGGGGTATGTTTATTCCGGGGGGTATGTTTATTTGGGAGATGAGAGTAGAAACAAAACAGGCAAGAAGAGGTCTGCACGTTTATGCCAGAGAGACAAATCTACAAGAATCTATTAATTGACTGTTTCTAGCTTAATCTGTACCAAAAGTTGTTGAGTTCACACTTAAGGATCACATCAAACTTAATGCAAAGTCGGTCTCAAAAAGACAGGAGGATAAAGGATTATTAGCATGAAAGTTCATACTTCGTACTAATGACAAACAGTACTCCAACTCAATGAATTTTTTTACCAAAGAGAATTGGAACTCAATGAAATTTTTAACCAAATCTCCCGGTCTTCTTCAGCTATCTGACCCAAGTGTAGACACATATTTTTTTATGCATGTGTGACGTCATCACTGGGTCAAAGTTGAAGAAGACAGAAAGATTCCAGTAAGTCAAATTCTTTGAGTTGGAGTATTGTTTATCATTAGGACGAAGGATGTTTAAGGACAAAGGATGTTAAAGGATAGAACATGTCACACAGCGTTAAGGCACTTACTGCTGCATCATCCACCATTGTCTGCATGCAAAACACCAGGGGAAAGCAATGGTTAGTCCCTTCAAGTTGTTAAGTACAGTGAAATGGTTCTTTAAAGTGGGACTAAAGTTAAATTTAAATTGAAAAGGCTACAATACCATGCTAGATACACCCAACTAGAATATCCCAATTACAACTAGTTTCAAATTAGGGCTTTTTGAGCTCACATTCCTGGGGATGGATTTCGAGGAATTTTCTGAATCCAAAGCCTGATTCGTTTATTGATTCTCTCAAATTCATCGAAATCCATCCCCAGGAAAGCCAGCTTAAAAAGCCCTATTGCCACTAGTTGGGAAATGCTGAAGACTGATGACATCACCTAATTCAATCATCAGGAAAGTATACAATGCATAGCCGTCAGCACAGCGCAAGTTGCAAACGGTAGGAGAGCCCTGAACATATATAAAACAAGTGAGAGACTTTGGGGTGTATTTAGCATAGTATAGTACTAAAAGCCTACTGTAGGCTTTTCAATTTTAAGTTTAGTCCCCCTATAACATGCAGTATGTTCTGGTGGTACAATGTAAGTGTGAACAAGCACATAAGTATACACAGTTTGATGGTTAGAAATAAAATAGCCTTTTCACAAAATAAATGCAGTATCATATTTTCATATTGCTATAGTGCAAGGGGTCTCTTTATTGATGTAACAAGATATCATTGCTTTGCTCTGCTTGCTATGTCCACCTAGAGTAGAGGTAGAGTTTGAGAACAACATTGTAAGAGGGAGTATTGACGCTGTTAAGTACAGTGGGGAAAGTAAGAAATATTAAGTTTCTTTCTATTCCAAGTATTACATATATTATTATTAAGTGGAGATGAAAATTCTTGTATCTACTTTTGCCATGTGGCATGCATACATAACATATACATAGATCTACCATAATATCATTATCGACATATGTCGAATTGAATTGTAAAGAGAACAAGTACAATGGCATGAAACACTTCTTCCAGTTAAATATCTTCTGTTCAAAACCCCCATATCTCCCTTCACAAATTACCTGCGATATTTGGATAATGAATCTTAAATAAACAATATCACGATTATTCACATCACTCTGCTATCCTTACATTCACACATGCTTTTCTCCGTGCTTCTGATGTAGCTTGAGGAATCCAATGACTTGAAATCCCAAATCTTCAGTTCTTCAGTTTTGACTGCAGCATATCAACATGCTGCAATATATGCAATACATACTTGGGGAGCTCAATGCATTGTCACATAATTTTCAGTTGTGTAACTTGATAATGTGATGAAATTATAAACCTATTGAAAGCATCTCTCTAGGACAGACATACAATTCAATACAAACTACTGAACAGACTTATAAATCATTCTATATCTAAGGTCTGAGACCAAATTATAATACTTTACATAATCATATTGGACAGAAATTGTTTGCTACATATACATAACACAGTACAGGCAATTACTAGTAGTCTAATAGCATTATAATGCCATTCTACTACATTCACTATATGTAGTATATATAATTGTACAGAGATGTATTTATCATTCTTTATTAAATCTCAATGTTGACTGTTACAAAGCAAAAGTAAGGCTAGAGGCATGATATGGTAACAGATCTAAAGGGTTACTAAACTACATGAAGAGTGAAACAGTTAAAAGTTAGTGAACATGGCAATGCAGAGCATCCATTGCTAAGTCATACACAAGGAGTACTACAAATGAAATTAAAAAAGAAGCCAATCCTTGCACAGAATAGATGATGTCAGATGATGATAATGATGTGACATTTCAATTGTTCTGTTGAGCTGTACGGTAGCTATTGTATTTTAGTTCTTGACTAAATGACACCTATTAGAGTATATACATGAATGCTTTATGTTTTGCAACACTACTCTCATCTCCCAAATAAACGTACCGGTACGTTTATTTTTTTCAGCCTCAAAATCCACCCAGTACGTTCTTATTTTGGACGGTACATTTATTATTTTTTTGAAAATTTGAGTTTTGCTAACCTGGGATCCCCTTAAAATTCAAAGTTTGGGTTTTCCTGCCAATATTTCCCCGGCATTTTTGCTCATAATTCAATATTTTCCGGCCAAGCGGCGTTGATTTCCCTGCCGCTATGACCCGGCCTTAGCGAAATCCTGGCGGAACTCGTAACGTATCAGTCGATCTCTATAACACTTCAAAGTCAACGTTGTTATTGGGCGAAAATAAGACGCCACACTGACGTTTTGAAATGCAATTCTTTTGACATGAACAACTTTAGCAGTCTCATTACATCGTAAACCAAAGCATGCTGACCAGAAACCAATATACATATGTATGTCAGCGGCGCACAGTGTTTCATGTAACGTACGTTACGCATGTAATACATTACTCTACTCACGTAAGATACAATCTTTCCCAAAATGAAAATATAAAAATAACACCACAAAAAACTGTGTCTTAGCATCAAAAACTTTATAATTACTTTGAAAGTATATCAAAACATTTCAATCCTACCGCAAACATGAAAATTTAGCCCTTCGAAAAGCACCACAGTAACGCACCCGGCAGTGACAGTCCGTGGGAATGTTTTGTTTTGGAAGATCTCACTTCGAAGAAGAGGAAACAACTCTTTTTGATTTACAAATAAAACTCCTTTGCCTTTGTCAGAAATGTGTTTTTGCAGTTTTACAAAAAGACTTTTAATACTTTAAGTCTATATAAAAAATCAATTGTAATCTAGTCACCATTATTATCACTGAAAAATGCTTGAAAAAAGATCACTCCCCTACAGAAAGAATGCCGGAGGTTTCTGAGAACATGAGTGTACGTTCTGCTAGCCCCGCCCCTTTCTGTCTGTGGCGCCGCCACTGTCTATAGCTCACCCTTTCATGTAACATGAGAACCCTGTAGTTTGTGGCAACATTGTAACAAGCCTTCAGGAGGTTTGTCACAAATTTGTTGACAATTTAGTTTGTCAAAATGATACATACAAGGGTAATTTTTAGATTTTAAATTATTTGGATTGCAACAACAAAAGCCAAGAACATTATATAATATTGTCCTTGATATTATATGATACTAAATGTCCTTGACACAACACAATGATTTGTGGCATGTAATGTTTACTTATGTTTCTATATGGAAGTCATAGAAGATAAATGGCAAGTTGGGAAAGACATGTGATTGTCATAGTCTTCCTTTTCTCTTTCATGACTTTTACAAAATATAAGTAATACCTGTGATGACCATATATTCAGGATATTGTAATTTTCTGTTCATCTTCTAAATGTTGATACAATTGTATAGAAAAAGATTAGACTTTCAAAGTGTTGCCCATCCAAGTGAACTGAGAAGTTTGGCGACTACTTTTCATGTTTTGATTTTATGTCAGTATATACAACAATTTACTTGCTTCAAGTTCCAAGCAGAAAATGCATGTTTCATTGATCATGTACATTTTAACTTGTTGAATTTGAAGCACCGGGCGTTGGCCCCTGGTTAGGGGTCATAGCGGGGAACCTTTGCCCAATTTTTCAACATTGCTACTACAGTATATCTTTTTGAAGTGGCAAGGAATATTATAATTTGAACAAGATGTGTACAGTTATTCTGTTCAATAGTTATACACTTAATTGGTATGGTCCTCAGACAGGCATAAATAGTCAATAAATGAATAAAGAGAACCTGCTAATCATCTTCTTTCCCTCAGACAGAAGTAGCATGGATACAGTTTATCTGTAAATTTGGTCAATTTCCGGGGGGTATGTTTATTCCGGGGGGTACGTTTATTAGATTTTGAAGATTTGTCCAGGGGGTATGTTTATTCCGGGGGGTATGTTTATTTGGGAGATGAGAGTAACATGCAAGTTGTGAGTGTCATACCTGTAAGAGGTGATCATGAGTATTGTGTCATGAATGAAACACATATCACTGTGACAGTTATATTCAATGATAATGCCAAGATGTTTGTACTCAGTAAAGAAAGAAGGAACTTGGATTAACCAACTGCTTTAATCTTCCCCTCCCCTAATACAAATACAATTTTGTTGTCAAATTATTGTCACAGTTTGAGCAACTGAAGCCACATGCAAAATGTGAACTGACTACACAGAGTTAAAGTTAGATTTCAACTGACCTGGAAACCCAAGGGTGGCTGGGGACTGTAGGGCAGCCCGGGACCACCAGGGGGCGCTGGCATCTGGTCATACCCTGCAGGACCTCCATACAGAGCTTGGGCAGGAGGTGCACCAGGCATGGGCATTGTAGCAGGACCCTAATACATGTATGAATAGAGACTAGCTTGGTTAAATCGTGCTAGAACCAGGGAAAAGCCTGTTATAGCCATTGATGGCAGAGTTTGCTTTACACAGACACGAAAATCTAAAAAAAATGATTTTTTAAGGCATTCAGTCTGCTTTAGTTATTGAATTATGGGTTCTTTTTATATGATAAAATATAAATATTGAAATCGTGAATTCAAGCACCAGAGCTATCAACCTAGAATTGATGTGTTCAAAAACTCAAATTTTCCTATAACTATCATAGAATGGAGTACTGTAGGAGCATCCTCATTAGATTAGCTGAGCTTTAATTTAAACTACGCTTGCAATCAGATGTGCCACGGTTAGGTGTGGGCCGGTCGTTCATTCTAATATTACCAGCTGCTGCTGCGCCACGTGCCTGTGAAGCTGGTGTGTTACGCCAAAGGACGATTATATGTAGGCTATACAGTTACTGTAATATACAGATACAGATTCTGCACAAACAACTAGTTTGACCGGTGTGCTAGTGTCATCAAAATGAAAAGAGAACCGTGGATGTCACTTGAAGACAGAAGAAAAACATTGAATTTGAAAGACATACCTGAGGATATCCGGGTGCAGCATTAGTATAAGGTGGGTTGGGGTTTGGGAAGCCAGGCTGCGGCATGCCCTGTCCAGGGTAACCGCCCCCTGGGTAGGGATAGCTCATCTCCGCTCCTGTCTCGGGGCTCCTCAAGCTGCTATGAGGGGAGAGAGTGTTTTATAATTAACTACACAGAAAACTGACAATCTCTTTATAATAATATAATTCACCAGGTTGTATTACTTCTATGGTACCCATTACTACCCAATGTGAGTAATGAGGCTGTTGTAACGCACTCGAGGCACCTCCTCGAACACGGGACCCCCGGCCATTTTTCGTCTCTTCCGAAAGGCGGTGCAGCTCCGACAAGGATACCCTTTCCGGGATTCGATCCGGGGTCTCCCGGATCCAACTAATTGGAAACAGGAGGCTCAACTGCGAAGCCGCTACCAATTGAGCTACAGGGACATCCTTATACCTTGTTTTAAATATAACTGAACTGAGGTACATGTAAGGTAAAGCAGTAATCCTCAATTGAGGTGAAGCATGTTGCTTTTGTAAGAGGCTAGTGGTTACAGTGAAAAGCGGCTTTGCTACGACTCACTTTTTAAAATTTAATCTTGGCCAAGCAAACTGGGTCACCCCTACTCTTCTCGATAAGTGTGTTGGGTTCTTTTACATGCAGATCTAGAGGTTTCGACACTTGAGGCTTATGCTGGTGGATGTACCGACTAATAAGTATCTTTATACCAGCTCAGAAAAGGACAAGAAATAGCCATGCCTTTAAGTATCAGACTTTTCAACCTAGGATTGATGGGTTCAAAAATTCGTATTTTCCTAGATCGATCGTAGAGTGGAACTCCTTGCAACCAAGTACCGTGGAAGCATCCTCATTAGATAGCTTTAAACAATGCATGCAGTTAGATATGCAAAGGTTAGACGTGACAGGTCGTTCGGAGTACTATAACCAGCTGATGCTGCGTCGCATGCCTGCAAAGCTGGTGTGTTACGCCGAATGGCGGTTATCCCGGCTATATAGATAACAGATACAGATATGCCTGAAGCTCTCTCATACTCTAACCTCTCAAATAGAAGTACCCCCTGGAATAGAAGTACCCCCCGGACAAATCTTCAAAATGTAATATAAGTACCCCCTGGAATAAAAGTACCCCCCGGAAAATTTCAAAAATCGACAGTCGAGGCTAGGTAAACTGTGTCCATACATGTACAACTGTCACTGTCAGAGGGAAATAAGATAATAAGCAGGTAGGTAACTTATATTTAGTCAATTATGCCATACCTATTAAGTATATAGATATTGAACAGAATAACTGTCCATAGCTTGTTCAAATCATGATGATCTTCCTCGCCTCTTCGTAAAATATAATAGTAATATTGAAAAATTGGGAATAGGTTCCCCGCTATGACCCCTAACCGGGGGCCACGGTGCTTTCAAATTCAACAAGTGAAAATGTACATGATACATGCTTTTTCTACTTGGAACTTGAAGCAAGTGATCAAAGAAAATTGTTATATCATTTTATTATGACTGACAATCAGTGACATATAACAAAAATCATCAGAGTACTTAAGTTAAATGTACCTGATCATATTTTCTAAAGACATCAACCACAAAAAAACACAAATATGAACACAGTCCTTCCACAAAAGAAATATGTCTATAAACTTTTGCTCCATAGCGTCGAAAACAAAGTGAGACGCTCGGATTTCGAGTTCCCGCGGTAAATCCCACAATATTGAACAGAGATCGACTGTAAAAGTAGCTCAACGTCACAGACCGCACATACTAAGAAGATACCCATTACGTGTTGACACTAGAAAACCGCGATGAACCACCTAAATTGGGAAAATCTTACGATTATTTAAAAAAATGAACCCTCTGAAAATAAATATGGCCTTGTGTGTCTATCGTTGCCCAAAAAATGTAATATTTCCATGCGTTTACGGTATCATTTTAAAGATCGGTATCCGCACTACGCAATATGCTGCTAGTTTTACTGTCGCCATGCCTGAGAGTGGCGGCCATGTTTCGCGATTTCGCGCTGTTGTTTACCGAATCATATCGGACATATTTCTGCCGTTTTAGAGATTTTGTGGCCTCAAAACACATATTACAAGGGAAGTTAAGTTATGATTGTTGTTTTAACGTGTTACATGTCTTCTGCGAACAAATAATTCTTCCGCCGCGCTGCCGATACTACGGATATAGTGGTCAGGAAATTATTATTCCCCGTGCAGGCGTGCACCCTACTCCACACGTTTTTGATCAGCGTGCTTTGGTTTACGATATAAACAGAGACTATCAAAGTTATTTATATGAAAATTGTATTTCAAAATGTCAATGTCGCGTCTTTTTTTCCGGTTTACTTTGTAGCGTCATAGCGATATCGACCGATATGTTACGAGTGCCGCCAGGATACTTTTCACAAGGCCGTCAAACTCAAAGCGGCGAGAAAATCAACGCCGGTAGGCCGAAAAATAGCGAATTACGAGCAAAAATACCGGGGAAATATGGGCAGATAAACCTTAACTTACGATTTTAGAGGGATTCCTGGTTTGCAAAGCCTCAATTTTTCCAAAAATAATAAACGTACCGTCTAGAATAAGAACGTACCGGGTGGAACAATAGGCGAAAAAAAATAAACGTACCGGTACGTTTATTTGAGAGGTGAGAGTAGTCATACAAGGGGCAGTCAGCTTAGCATCACCATCCTAAATGATCATGACAAATGCAATTCATTACAACATGTCCGAACTGGGGCCGACCCTTGTTTAACTTTAAGCAGCCAATTATATATGCTAAATACATTTACCAAGGAGGTTAGATAGAGCAAGGAGGATAGAGATTTTTAACCTCCTTGCAACAATTACAGATAATGTGGCAATATGCTTTATATTAGCTTAGAGCCACCTGCATGGTTATCATCAATCAAAAGAGGAAATTGCATGCAGACCCCTCATTAACAATCAACAGTAATACTAATAATTTCACACAGTATAACTATAACCACATGTAATGAATTAGAAGAAAACAGAATGCATCTTTGGGAAGCCATTCGCATAGATTCTGTTCTACCTGACTGACAACATTACTAAGCTTATTTTTATACCGTTTGCAACTGGTAAAAACTAGAGACAATTTCAGAAGAAAATCCCGCATCTATCTGCTAAAATTACGTTATAACATGTCAACAACAACAACAGTCATTGGCGTCCTATATAATCAGTTAACATTTCAAGATTGGTTCTAGCGTTAAACCATTATTCTGGCTGTGATCCAGGATGACTTCCCGCTATAGTATAAAGCTACATGTACAACGTCATGTACTGTATGTATACTATGTGTACGCTGCAGACTACGCCCCCCTCCCCCAACCACCACCAACGTACTCAAAACATCATACCTTTACTCCAAATATAGCCGCTCTATCGACTAGACACGGGATTGGGAAGTTCACTGCAACCCAAATAAGTAACTGGCTGCTTCTTTGTGATTTTTATGGAACGAGAAATGACCTAGCGGCTTGGTTAGAGCGAAGACAATCATGGAAAAGTTGACTCACCAAATATTATCAACCTGCCGATGACCTCTGATGCATGATGGGATACAACATACTGGCGGGAAATTTCAAAAATTCTTGTGGCATGATGGTTTGGCTCTTAACGTTTGGTACATATCATTTTATCAATTAGGCCATGTTGATTTGATTATTTGGATAACATTTTCTGGGAACCCCAAAAAACTGATGCGAGCGTGCGAATAAAAAAAGTTTGGTAAAAAAATTGCCTTCATAATGAAATCTACGTGTGGTCAGGAAGGCTGAACAAATGACTAACACATTGCGAATGATAGATTCTTTATTTTCATTTCTTCAAATCTTCTTTGACTTTGGAATTGACTTTGGAATTCTACGACAGTAGTATCATTTTCCAATATTGCAATGCAATTGCGGCATATAAATTTATTTGGTAATTTTGCAGCTGCTTTGTATGATTTACAGTACCAGTGTAGTCGAAAACCTTTTTTTTTAACCTACGGACGAATTGAATATTGATTATTGCATACCACAATATGATATCGATTGGATACACAGTTTGAACTGTCATTTGAACGATTCCCAGCGCCTAGATAGACTACTCACACTCGTCATCCAGTTCAATCGTACGTGTACAGTTAGGCCATTTTGATTCTTTCATGATATATGAATGACATCCTCTGGGAACCCCCAAAACTGATGCGAGCGTGCGAATAAAAAAAGGATGGCAAAAAAGTTTCTTCATTATGAAATCCAAGTGGTTATGAAGGTTGAACAAATGATTAAACCGCACAGAGTGCGGTGTACCGAACAATATTAAGTTCTTCGTTGTTTTTTTCCCCACATCTTTGATGTTGAAATAGCCTTTGGCTTTATGCTACGACATTAGTATCCGTTTTCCGATAGATTGATATATGTTTTTTTTGGTTTCATTTGCGGCGTATATATATTTGCTCAATTTGCAGCTGCTCTGCACGATTTACTGTTTGTTTGAAAACTTTGTAACGGACGAAAATGTATACGCGCGCGGATATTATCCATTTAGTTGAATCAACATAGCCTT
Organism: Branchiostoma lanceolatum; assembly: GCA_035149815.1. Lineage (NCBI taxonomy): Eukaryota > Metazoa > Chordata > Leptocardii > Amphioxiformes > Branchiostomatidae > Branchiostoma > Branchiostoma lanceolatum. Next base: position 14,003,587 of record CM068879.1, read on the forward strand.
AGCCAATCAAGACACGACCAAGCCCAAAATTGTTGTCTGTTGATTTCCTTCACATTGTTTGCTGATTTTACAGACCTCTTATATGAACAGACTATTTCCTTTCATAAACGTGTTAGTGTATTCTTTCACCGTTGTCTTCTCTATTCGTTCGTCTGTCATAACGCATCTCTACCATTGACAGACAATTCCCCTTGTCATATGTGTGTGTCATCTTTTCACAGGTGTCTATTAGCAGATCACCACCTGAATTTACAATTACTAATTTGCATAACTGTCTTACACGGTGGAGTATATATTTCCATTCCCGCGAGTTCTTCTCATTCATTTCCTCCAGTCGTTTCACCTGAGTGCCTTCGTACCGAGATTTACCTGTCCAGGAATTCTGTAAGTATTAACCTCTTATTAACTGTAGGACACGATTTTCTGCAACGCAGTGGTCTCAACCGTGTTAATTGCTTTTAGCGGGTTTAGCGAATTTGAGTTAGATTAATAAATATTGCAATGAACGGCCTATCACACCTAGTCTTTGCACACTCTGACTGCAACCGTTCTTTAAAGCTATTCAGTGTTTCTACTACTGTTGTAATGTTTCAAGCAACTGATCGCGAGGGATGATGTTGTCTAGATGTTGTCTTAGTTATATATGCCCCAAATCGTTGCACATATATTACCTATATATTAGCCGTTAACCATGCAAAAGGGCTTTTATTTCATTCAATTCAGAAAATGCCTCCGCTTCTTAGGCGTTACCAAAAAAGCCAAACAAGTCCCGATTAATCATGTTTTCTTTCACCTACACCAGCTGAAACTACACCATGAAGCTGTTTGTTTGCATGATGCTTGTGACGATGGTTGTCATGGTAACTCTTATCGACGACTCCGAGGGCTGGAGACGCCGGCGCAGGCGCAGAAGGGGCCGTGGACTCGATGGCGATGATGGTAAGGCAATTCGATTTTGTCTACGGCTACGGATTGTTAAAATGATGTTCTTACAAAAAGAGAAGTTCCATGACAGACTCGTAACTGTTTTAGTGTCTAAGACGTTCTTGAACTGAATGAATATGTGCTCTCATGTGATACTGCACCAGCGTCACATGTGTCTAATATGTGCCTTAATTTTCATTTCTCCTGCCAGCTGACTTCGAGCTAAGGGAGGTTGCGGAAAAGGCAAGGTCGCTCCTGGAAGAACTGGATGAACAGCCTGATCAACTGGATACACGGGGACTGGAGGACGTGGATTTGGAGAACATACTCGCGGATCATGAAGAAGGTAAGAAGTCTGAAGACCTGGTTTTGAGTCCCCCTTAAGACCCCAGTTTCGTCCTATTTGCATTCTCTGGTCCACTAAAAGTGTGATTTACCACGTTTTCATGGAAAGCGCATGGCTCGTTGTATATGTAAGTGGCTGTTGATATTTGAGATGCATCGGCATCGGTGTTGGTTTGAATACATGTACAAGAAATTTGCAAAAATACCACAGCTGTCTCTGGTTATTCCTGGTCTCACGTTATTGTTTGCATTTTCTATATTATTTTTCTGTCGCTAATAGTGATACTTTTCGCTTACAGACGCTCGAAGGAGTCGCTAGTTCCTAGTACACTGACGGATGACCTGAACTACCGATGTTTCCAATGACGCCAAGGCAGCAGCATTCCTGCTAAGGGCCCTGTCACACTTGAGCGCACAAACGCCACGTGTGAGCCGCGCACAGCCAAAAACAATACGCAGCCGTACGCACAACAGTTGTGGAATTTTTCGATTGTTTTGAAGAATGTGTGACTCACATTTCGTTATTCACATGTTACATGTACCTCACACACTCATCAAAACAACTATTCATGAAGAATAACTTGCGTATTAGCGTAATTTCGTTGATACCCAAACTATCATACCTACTGGGCCATATTGTGCGTATCGCCGCGTACATAAAACTTACACAAATCGACCGAGATGCGTGTGATATGCGTATTGTGCGCACGGTGGAGCACGGAAAAAATGTCAACGCGCAACTCACACGCAACGGCCACACGCACAAGTGTGACAGGGGCTTAAAAAAATGAGTTATATCGAACGAAAAAAATTCCCATGATTTAGACATAGAACATCATTAGTCGTCGGTTTTATCTGAATTTACATTGGTAAGAGTAATGCCTTTCACGTAACTTGCAATGTTATTCAACGAAAAGAAAACACAAATTTAAACGAACACGTGTAAAAAGCAATTTCTGTCTCAAACAATATTAAATCCGTATATATCCGTATAAACCATGTGTACATAGATAACAACAAGAACACCGTGTATTTATGCTGAGATACACACCATTCTGTGAACTGATAAGTGTTGGTTCAATAAATGTTATTGAAAAAAACAAGTTGCGAATCGAATTATTTTATCTACATAATTATGTTTACACAAAATAGCAATGACTGTCCTTATTTCCACAAATAAAGAGGTATTACAGGCAGTGTAGGAATGTGTATGTCGACGTCGGCAAAATGCAAGATAGAACTGCCGTCTATATCCTACTATTTCAGTATTTTCTACCTAATAATACGTTTATCCAAAATAAGTGGTTGCATTTTCAAATTTAAAATCAACCCTGCAAACCCTTTTGCGAGGATTTGTCGATTTCCCCATTCCCACAAAGGCCGAAATTTTGCCAACACGTCGGTCTTTTTGTAAAATCTTCTCGCGGCGGTCGGTACTGCAGAAAGGATCTGCATTGGTATCACTAAGACTGGCACAATTCAGGGCTTGATGCTAGATTATGTAAATCATTACTTAAGGTATCTACACACCAAAACTCTGACGATTCGTCAACCCCTTCTTGAGTTATTCTCCACGTTTCAAGCAAATTTGACTCCTCGGCGGCCAAATGTACATGACTTACTTGCCCTCTAAAGAGCTATCTACCACTAAAGAAATTATGACGTTCAGAACCGTGACAAGATATCAAAACCGAAAGTTTCGCTGTAGTACCATAAAAAGTTGCTAGGGAGCCCAAAGTCTAATCATTTCGAGGTCTCACCAAGACCTACCCACCTACCAAATATCAAAACAGTCCACTCAGGCATTCTTAAGTTATCGTGGTGACAGACAGACACACACACACACACACATAAACGCTGACGAAAACATAACCTTCTCGGTGAAGGTACTCAAACCCAGATAAAAGACAAAACATGTTAAACTTCACAGTACTAAGACACCTGAGTACGGAAAATGTCTAATTCTATATCTCTGTCGGTGTTGTTTATTGTCTGTGACGGGTTATTTGACGCCGCACCTCAGAACGTACATACACTATGATTTAATCAACTTTTGGTCAGTTGTATTCATAAATGAAAGAATCTCAACAGGTGGCCCATACCAATGACATGCGGACGGCGCTCAAAATTGGACATGGACATCATTTACGTTTGACTCCCACTTTTTTTCCATTTCATCCAAAAACTTTTATACCAAAGATGCACCTGCTTGAGTGCAGCAACGAAGCAGTATAGGCTAGTACTACATAAGACTGAGATAGAAATAACCCAAAATTTTATTTTACTGATTTTACAGAGATATTCTGATTCATATCGCCCCTAGAATGTTACATGGTTTGTTCTAATGATTGTCCACCAGCTGCCAACGTGGTATTCCTCCGAAGTCCGCGTTTAGATATTAAATCCCCCAACTTTGTGAAAGCCCGAGCACTAGTACTTCATCTTCTCTTGGCTTGAATCATCAGTAAATTCCAACATGTCCGGACGTGGCAAAGGCGGGAAAATCCGATCGAAAGCCAGGAGTCGCTCAGCGAGGGCTGGGCTACAGTTCCCGGTAGGACGCGTTCACCGCTTCCTGCGGAAGGGCAACTACGCCGAGCGGATCGGAGCGGGCGCTCCCGTGTACCTGGCGGCCGTGCTGGAGTATCTCACCGCCGAGATCCTGGAACTCGCCGGTAACGCTGCCCGCGACAACAAGAAGACTAGAATCATCCCCCGTCACCTTCAACTGGCCGTCCGCAACGACGAGGAGTTGAACAGTCTTCTCTCGGGGGTCACCATCGCCCAGGGCGGCGTGCTGCCCAACATCCCCTCCGCTCTGCTGCCCAAAAAGACGTCAGGCGGGCACGGGAAGAAGTTGAGTGCATCAAGTCAAGAATACTGATACCTTGGAAAGAAATGACTTGCGCCGTACTTGAGAAAGCCGAAATGGACTGTTTCAGTGGACGAACGAATGGAATTTGGCAGCTGAGCCCTCTAAGACGAACAGTTTATCCTTATCCAAGCCGCACTTCAGAATTTCTTGACACAACATTCCTCGTATTGTTGTCACTCAAATAAACTAGAATATCACCGTAACAGTTTATAGATATACTTGGTCTTGTCATGACTTCGGTACGCTTTCCGAATATTGCATGTGGCGTCAACAAGTTGAATGCATTATCTGCTGTCGGATATCTGGAAAACAACTTATAACTTTATTGCCGAATACAACAAACTTACAATGTCAATCTGATAAAACTGCTGACAGCTTTGTTCTAGTAGACCAAGTCCGATGTTACATCAATTCATGGATTGGTTACGTGGCATTTCATTGAGGTACGTTGTGTATACATAACGATAAAAACTTTACTATTAAAAGCTATGTGGAATGTACAGCCATTTGTCTCCATTCCTCTTTCGTGGCACATTGTTAAACAAATCTGCAGCTGATTTTGTCAAGAAATCGCTTAACGCTCACACCTGAATCTTTTAGATGGACAAGCATAGCGCCAATAAGGATTTTAAAGGAGTCCTGAACTCCAGAGGTTTTTTTTTTCCCAATAGATGATAATTTCAGGAAGTAGAAATGAATACTTTCACAGTATACGATAAAGTACCCTCTAGTCCCGTGCGCATCAAAAACTAAAAAAGCATTCAGTATTCTCCTAAATTCCCCAGGTGACCCTCTATTTTCTAATTAATTAGATTAAACAATTGTAACCCCAGCCTATGGCTTAAAGGCCTGGCAAAAGTCACACTAATGACGCAATGTCCTTCACAAGTCAACAGGTTAAAGGTCAAACAAATCAATCAAAATTGCCTTGAGTTAGAGGCTTTAAGATATACACAGAAACAGTACCCACAAGTGGAGGCCAACCTCCTTTCCGAGGGTAGCAAGCCTTGATTAAAGGCCTCCTGTACAACTTATTGTCACTTGAGTGTTTCACTATGTTTTATATCCTAATTTGAGTGCGAATAAAGAAAATGATCACAGTTAAATCAAGTACACCCATGCAAAAGACAATCAAAGACATTTTTAATCTACGAATATCATATCCCGACCTCATTTGTGTGTTTTTAGGCCAATACATTTGTAGCGCTTTTCAAAAGTGAGACTGCATTATAACAGATACATGTACATTCAAAATGCCATTCTGTCCATATTCCTGTGGTCATGCGGTTTTTAGAATAGATAGACGAGAATCATTGTGTTCATTTATTCATTGTTACCATGTATACTTAAATATCTGAAACTGTCGAGTAAAGATTTAAAGCTCATTCACTCTTCTTCTTCTTTATTCCTCCCATAGGAGAGCATAGCACATTTGAAATATAACAGTAATGATACATATTTAGAAGACAAAAAGATATTTACAAATCTCACGGTATATGCCATCCGTCACATCTATATGCCTGTGGCACTCTTTGTTCTACTGCAGTGTTCAATTTCACTTCAGTCTTTACTCCCCTCATCGGGAATAATTTTTCAACGGCTTATAAGTTGTCATAACACATAATCACATGGTCATCAGTCTTATCTCCTTTCACAATTTCCAAGTTGTGACCCTGACATACATTCTCTAGTGTCCTTTCCTGACTCTTGTTTCCAGGTATAGGTAAAGTCTGCGTTCCTCTCAGCTCTTGTGTTTTACTCTATCAATGTCTGCAAGTTCTTTGTTCTTGGCGCGTGTGTTGTAGGCTGTCGTTATTATTTCCATCTCGTGTGCTTCAGTGCAATTATTGCTAACGGTTTGATGGTTTGGGCTGCTGTTATCATGAACTCTTCCTCTGTCACCGCTGCTCCATGGTTTGTATCTCCTCAAAATTGACTTTGCCCAAAAGAAAACATCCACATCCACAGGAAAACACCATGGCGAACGACGGCCAGAATAGATAATGGAATATCGCCCACACGTTCGCGTCCAAGACTTGTCGGAAAACCTCCGTTTGGTCCCCTGGGTCGAAGTAACAAGAGAATGTCTGGCCCGTCTGTCCAACGGAACGCTGGAAGTCTTCCACGCGGTTAACGTTATGGTAACGGTATTTGTTGCAAGGTCTTGTAGAACACTAAGGGAAAACAAGAGATATGACGTCAGTATGTGACAGGGAAGTTTTTTAGATAGTTAGAAATAGACAACTCTGCTACCATTGTTAAAGGCACTCAGAGCATTTTACGAGGCTTGAAAACTTGAAATATTCTAGTTGCTGTAATCTTTATGAAATTGACATTTAATGCCACTGTTCACCACATTTGCCTGCGGATTTCTTGTCAAAAGTGCTCAAAAGCGGCACAAAAATAAGCTACATTGTGATCTTTTAGTTTCACACGCCTAGTGTAAATAGACCGATCCCATAGCCCCGCCCACCTCCGTCAAAACGTAGAAATGCAAAATTCAAACATAGAAATGCAAAGATTTGACGGACATGCAGTCACTCTCTCATTGGTCGAACCGCTAATTATGATGACAGTCTATTAGGATTGGGTTTTCTATCAGTTCTCACCACATAACATCTTATCTTTGTTCTTTTAATGTCGATATGTAATGGTATAGTGTTATTGAAACTTACTATCTGTAGGAATGACTAGAAATTGGAGTTTTTTATTCACGTTTCAAGCCTCGTAAAATGCTCTGGATGCCTTCAAACTAGGTAAAGATCACAACTCACACACGTCTACGAACTCACGTGTTGTATTGACAGAACTCAGAACTTTCTGTACAGAGTAGAAAACTTCATCTGGGGTCTTGGCCCCTGCTCTGTTGGGTTAAGGCAGCCCAGGCTCGAAAATTCGTGTTCGAGTTCTGCCGCGTGCCTGGCCAGCGGCGCGGCCGAACTCGAACACGGTTCGAAATGTTCCACTACGGAGCATTTCGGGGAGCGCAAGGTCTATTACACTACCCAATCGTATATCTCATCTCAGGTGTACGTATATGTACAAAATTGTTTTATATGCCGTGATTTGGATTGTATTACATTCTAAATGTTTCAATCAAATGTTTTGGAAGTTGTCTCCTCCACAAATGTTGCATGAGCCGCGCCGAGTCCCACTAGCGCTGTTATGACGGAGGTATTCCAAATAGAACGGGAGGTTCTATATGTTCGATATGGTGTTCGAATGGAACGGCCGTTACGTCACAGGTGTTGGATTACGCGGGAGACAACGAGCTGCTTGTGTGGGATTTGGGTTATGCCTTTTACGCAATTACGCGCAGCTCAAAACAACAGAATTCAGCTTTTCAGTAATGAAATGTAACTTATTATCCCTTTCTTATCAAAATTGTCCGAGGCTATTTTGCATAGATTTTACCTATTTTTTACTGGGGCGAATTTTCAATAAAAAATGACTCCAAAATAGCTGTTTCTGATGTTTCTGACCCAAAAAAAACAATGTAATCGTCATTTTAAACAAAATAGCCTCGGACAAAAATAATTTGTATGGGGTTAGCTCTTTCCTTGCAAAATATTATGATGAAAGGTGGTGTTACCGCCTGCGCGCATAAATCCATAAAATACACGTTTTTTTTAACCAAAATGTGTATTTCTAACCCAAAATCCAGCAGTAGAAAAACTTAAGTCACCTTTATTCAATGTGTTTAAAGTAGTTCTAAAACTGTGTGAAGTTTCATCGTGGTGCGACAAGGCTATCAATAGTTACAGAGTATAATCATATATGTACAGAATAATACCCCCTGGGCCGCCTTAACCCAACTGAGTGGTACCTACTGCGCAGGTGCGTGATAATAAAGGCGGGAAAACTACTAGATAAACAACGTATACGTGACATTCTGTGAGTGGATAAACAATTTGTTTACGCTGTGAAGAGAAGGACAGGAGACATATTTGTGGATAATAGATTCGTTACCATTCGTAAAGCCGCAGAACACAGTATTTATTAGTGCTGCGTACCGGTACTGTGTACCGGTACTGTACCGTAAAAATTGATTAAGTACAGGTCCAAAATACCGGATGATGAAGTACCGGTACTGTACCGATATAAATTGACACCAAGTATGTGCTTATTTTGTGAATGATCTCCTGACCCCATGGCCTCATGCAACACCAAACGTGACCAAACTGACACCTTGGAACAGCGTAACTAATATGCAACAGATCATTCAGACAGACCGGGAATTTTGATAGCAGGGCCAAGGGAGTTTGGCCGTAGGAAACCTAGTATGTTCTTTGAATACAGATACTGACAAGTTGAAAAAAGTTTCTGTCATTATTGAAGATGTTCAGAAAAACACATGTTAAGTTTTCAAATTGTTCAGGTACAGGTACAGGTCCGGACCTGTACCTAAACCTTTGTACCGGTAACTGTACCTGATGTTACGTTTAGGTACGCAGCACTAGTATTTTTCCGTGGTCGGTCGACCTCTGTGGTCAATAGACTAGGATTCTGAATTGATCTAAATGTTGACCTATATGTTATTTCTATCTTCATCGTTTTTATTACACATCGAGGCAAATAGATGAGGGTCATAGATAAGTAAATGTTCTATTTCGAAACCAATTCTGATGAAAATTATCAGCCACGACTTCGCCAAGTAATTTTTCTCATTAGAATTCATATGATTATGCAAAGAAGTATCTTATTAGCATAATCCATAACCATAATCCATACGAAGTCTCTCTTCTTTCAAAATCCAACATGTTGCAAAATATCATATAAAGAAAGCTGTTTACATGCAATATGTTTGATGATATCTGCCTTTATCCAACCTTCATGTGTATGGATATTACGTATTTGAGTGTGGTGCTCATAATTATTTACACACACATACACACACAAACATACATATATACACACGCGCAAACCAATACTCACACACACATGCACATACACACACACACACACACACGTACACACTCATGTACATGCACACACATATACAGAGATACATACACACATACATCTGTATACACACACGCGAGAGCACACACATACATGCGTACACACACACAACAACCACACCCACGAAATTACCCAAAAAAATCAAGCCCTATCCTTCCTTCCTAACCCTGAATAATTTATTCAAATCTCCTCAGATTTTACATTACCAGCTGATCTCCTCTGTATCCCATATTTTTCTGGTTATCCACCAGAACGCCGGTGAGGTTCTGTCTGTGTCTGCCGACGAACGTCACGTTAATCTTGAGACAAGGGAACGACGACCTACAACCTCTCCTCATCTCGCCGGGACACTCGCACGACACCGTGTCAGAAGAAAAGGATGACGTCAGCACGGTACACATCGTTCTGCGCATGTACAGGCCGCGAATCGCTGGCTTGACGTCATTGATGATGAAAATGACGAGTAAAACGAACGCACCAAAACGCAACACCACCATCATAGATGCAGCCACACAGTAACATTTGCTACCGGACATGGTGTTCCGGCTCGGAGACTGCGGAGCTACGGAAATTTATCTCGAATTCGACAATCGCAGTACTCAAATGCACGTTCTACAGTCCTCAAAAATCATGGATGCATGTCCCTCTGTTCATCAGTTTAAAAATCCTTGTTACATTTTCTGACTGACCAATTTCTTCACTACTAGCTGTACAACTCTTCCAGGTTGGAATCAAATCCTTCCTGGGCCTCACTCCTGTGAACTCCATGTCAAAGATCACAGAAAAACCTCTAGCCGTATAATGTCGCTGTGTGTCAGCCTACACTATAATGTATTTTAGCTTAGCACTACACTACTATGATGCAGCCTACGATGCAGGAACAGTGTCAAAAATATCATATATATAACTTAAAAATAGATGTTATTCTAAAACATGTTTGAGAGAATAATATGTATCTTTTTAAATAGAAATGATTTTAAAACACATACGCTTGAGAGGAAAAAATATATACTTTTTAAAACAATTCAAATTTCATATCAATATCCTTATGAATACAATACGTATTCTAGATCGATATCTAAAAATAAAACATATGTTGTTTACAAAAACATTCCTGCAAGCATATTCTTCGGATATTCATCTGCGTTGATAGTAAAGCGTCCCTTTGCCCGAGATTGACGTAACAATCTGTGGGTGATGTTGCTATGCCAGCTTATACATAGTTTGCGGCCCAAACCGTTGTTTTATTAATGCGATAAAACGGCAGTGCGTCTTTAACGTAAAAAGGGCTCCGACGTCACCGGCCTGTTACCTTCGGAACGTCGGAACCCTAAAAACACCATCGCGCGCCCCGAAGAGGCCATCACAACACAACCGAGCCAAAAAGCCGTGCATCGGTTTTGAAAACCTACCTCGCTTTTGAAAACCCAAACAGTTTTTCGAAAACCAGCATCGCTCCCGAAAACCCACATCGCTTCTGAAAGCCGACATCGGTTTTGAAAACCAGCATCGAGGATTAACTCCAAAAAAAAAGTATCAAGGATTAAGTCCACTTCACACCTCTTTTACACCTAGGAGGTGTTTTTGGATGTGTGTATTAAGCACTGATGTGTATTCGGATCGACAGGCACATCACATATACATTACGCTTGGACAAACGCACATGATTAAGGGTGGGTACCGGTACAGAAGATTCAGGTCCGGTCCAGGTCTAGAGGGTCAGGTCCAGGTCCAGACCTGTACCTGTTCCTGATTATAGTTGTAGTGTCGTAGTACATTATATTTCAGAGAGCAAGATCCAAGTAAAGGTCGGAAAATCCTACAAATTATGTTCAAATTGTACATTCGAATGATATGATTATTTTCGGTGCACATTATTATGCAAACAGGAAACGAAGATGTATCGAAGCATATAACATTTTATTCAAGGTAACTTTTATCTCACAAAAGATATTCAGAGCATACTTGTCCTTCTTAGAGTACAATGTAGTTGACAAGTAGAGGTCAAGTGTATGCATTTGTCGGATCGCTAACGTCATGTATGGAACGATATAATTTCTTAGGTTCGTACTTGTCTCAACTATACTCTCCTCGCCGTCTGTTGAGTCATCATTTAAGTGTTTCTATATGATCTAGATATGATTCACAGCTAACGTCTTCAAAAAAGAGTAACCGCGACTCGTTAGATAAAGGACATTCTATATAATCATTCCAGGGTATTATATAGAATGTCCTTTATTTAACGAGTCGCGGTATATTGGCCACAGGCGAAATATGCTGTTTGGTGGGCTACTTATAACATGCTATTGGAAAAAAAATCAAAATTGGTATTTCGGCCTCAGACAAGAAATTGAAAGTAATGCCTATGGCATCCGGTGGTCCCAAGCTATTTTCCGTCCAAGTACCGACCGGACTCGACATTCCTTTACGTCAGAGTTCGAACGAGATTCAACGTGATTTGGCCGTACAATGTCCTTGTTTGAACGACGTTACGGCCAAATCTCGTTCTATCTCGTTCGAACTCTAGATTTTGAAAGATAAGTTTTAATGTTATGGACCGAAAATGGAGCCAACATGTAAATACAACATAATTCAGGCTCGTTTGAGCCTGCAGGCTGTGTGAATAAAGATCAATTCAATTAAAAAAAATCAATTCAATTCAATTCAAGTAAAGCAATGTCGAGTCCGGTCGGTACTTGGACGGCAAATAGCCTGGGACCACCGGTTGCCGTAGGCATCGCTTTTGATTTCTTGTCTGAGGCCGAAATACCAATTCTGATTTTTTTTTCCAAAAGCATGCTATAAGTAGCCCACCAATAGCATTTTTCGCCTACGGCCAATGTACTTATAGCATGCTTTTGGGGAAAAAATCAGAATTGGCCATGGTATTTCGGCCTCAGACAAGAAATCAAAAGCGATGCCTACGGCAACCGGTGGTCCCAGGCTAGTTCCCGTCCAATTACCGACCTGACTCGACATTGCTTTACGTCAGAGTTCGAACGAGATAGAACGAGATTTGGCCGTACCGTCGTTCAAACAAGGACATTGTACGGCCAAATCACGTTGATTCTCGTTCGATCTCGTTCGAACTCTGACGTAAAGGAACGTCAAGTCCGGTCGGTACTTGGACGGGAAATAGCTCGGGACCACCGGTCGCGGTAGGCATTACTTTTGATTTCTTGTCTGAGGCCGAAATACCAATTCTAAATTGTCTTAACCTCATTAACATACCTATTCAGAGTTTTAGTATAAAACCTGGTGTTCTCGGTCCTATCGTTAGTCACTGACGAAAGACAGTGGATGCTGTCTGAAACGTCTGACTGTTTCAAAATTTTATCCAGTTGCTTGAGTAATCATTTTTAGCGTATCTTACTACCTGGGTGTCTAACTTTCATCAACGTACATAACAGGATAACCCGTGACTACGAACTCTTGCAGTTTTCGTAAACAGTGCTAGGTGACGCTTTTGAGCCATGAACATAAAAATGCTTTCTATCTAACAGATGACCTTTCACATATGTTTAAAATAAATAATCTAATTGCTTTTGAACTATTGCAGTTCTGGAAAACATTGCTAGGTGACGCTGTTGAACCATAAGAATGTAGCTCCCATCACGCATTCACAATTGAAGTTCTTGAAATAATTGCTGGTGGCACTTTTGATCCATGAACAGGTGCTAAAGCAACAGACATTTCTTTTATTCATGACAAAAGCTGTTCAGTGCGTGTTTGTTACCTTCCACAGAGATGGATTGATAATCCAGATGTCGACCAAAAATACTAGCTACTATTCCATTAAACCTTTCACAAGTACAAGCAAGCCAACTGTCCTTGGTGCTGAACACTGTTTCAACACACAGTTAGGGTCTTAGCACACACACAGAAACACACACACGCGCACGCACGCACGCACACACACACACACTCATACTCGCATCATTAGAAATATTTAAGTAAATGTCACCATCATTAGACATAGAAATAGACTTTAAAAAACAAATTGTGTTATTCCGATGATCAACTGCAATAATCTATGCACATAGTAACGGCACTTGTACACATAGGCCCATGGCAATGTTTTGAAATTATAATTCTTCTTCGGAAATTCGATTAGACTAGACAAGTCTTAAGATCGTGTATGAAACATTTCCACGCATTTTGCAAACCGGCGACACCAGTTAACAAACGCTGCGCCAAGACTAGACATCTACCATTCTAAGCGAACATAAAGCACACTATCTGGGCAATCAGGCGACAATGAGCTACCGCGTACTAATACACGACTACACTAGCTATCCGGCGGAAGACAACACTTCGGCACAACAACAACAAAAAAAAAAATGATAACATGAACGTTTATTCGGGAAATGAAAAAATATGATTTTTAGCTACATTTAGTGATATCCAAAAATATGGAGCTGAAAACCGAGGAGAAAACGCATTATTCGCGCCTTATTTTCTGGGATTACTTCGTACCGCGGATAAACTTCGGTTTGAGACTGAACTGGCATGACGTCATGGAAATTACCGACAGATCTTCTTATTATTATTACAGCGGGAAGACTTGTTTTATCAACTTGAACCTACAACAACAAATGTTCGAACTATATACATCGGGAAGGAAGGATGTCAGGACAAGTTTCACCTAAAGAGAAGAAAGGACAAAGCACAAAGTGAGCAGAAACGGGGCGACAAGCGGCTGTACAAGATGCAAGATTCAACATTTCACCACAAGAACCCGGACAACGTTGTGGTCGTTCTTCTTTTTTCCTTCATGTCAAAAATGTCTTCAAATGTAGCGTCATTGCGGGAAATTTTCCACAGAAAGGGAAGCGAAAGGGCTGTGAAACTGTATGGACGAAAATTGATAGGCAAACTCAGGATTTGGGGAGGAATGCAGCAAGATTTGGAGTCGATGCAGTCAACAAAATCAAGCACGTGTGACGTCATGACAGGTAAGATCTTTTGAAAACATTTTCGTCATTTCTGAGAGAAAATTCTCCATGAAAAATTCCAGTCCCTCAGAAAAGTTCAGAATATGCTTCGCACATAAATATTCTGAATGGCTGTGTAAAGTTTTTGTGTATCTTTTGTGACAAAAAATTATTTGTGAGAAAAACAAGGTCCAAGTTTTTTGAGCGCGCCACAACACAAGAACAGGTCTTGAACAGATACAGCATACTGTAAAATTTCTAATTTGTAAGCTACAATGCTGCGATTCATTAAAAATGTAAAAGGATTTCATGGTTAACTTGTTGATTTACGTTTTGAGTGAAAGGATATACTAGTATAACGTTGATGTAATAATTGACACAGTGAATGGTGCGGTCTGTGATTGGTCGGGAATACGTCGGTAATGTTATTTGAGAATTGGTCGGAAAATCGCCGTCTCTCGGGGAATTTGGTCGGGATTTAGCCGGTTGAAGGGTGCTTCCCTACAAAAGGATTAGTGGCTATTGACATGATCATCCTGTCAATAATGAGTTTTACACTATTGACAGGATGATCCTATGATGTATGCATTCCTATGCAATTTTTTGTAATCAATCTGTCAATATTGATTTTCATAATGTTGTCATCATAAAAATAATTTATTTAATTTTATAATCATAATTTTGCTCTAGAAGCATCCATAGGTACATCATTGTCAGGTGCTTTCCAGAAATGCTTCCTAACATTATCAATGAGTCAGAAAGCAGATGAATAGGATGTATGACATCTAAGTTGACATTGCAGTTATGTTGCATAATAAGATACTGTAAATGCAGAAATGTTAGCGAGGTTTAATTTGACGGTAAGGAGAAAATGGATTGTTGCGGTGGTTTTGAGATCACGTTTAAACAATAATAGTGCTACAGTCACACAATGGAACGGCTTTTCGCATGTTTTTAAGGTTGTGGTAAACAGTTAATCGATGAAAGTCATGACCATAAAACCACAAATATTTCTGCATTTACAGTTCAGGGAAGGATGTCGATTTAGTATGTTTTTACTCTGTATAGTGTACGCGAAGAGGGTCTACAGAGCCATTGATGCTCAGATGGTGGAGCAGTCAATGCTTCAGGCCTGTGAGGAGGCAAAGAAAACAACTGCTGACATGGAGAACAATGGTACATTGCACACTTTACATGCAGCTGTTATTTGTTTGTTACATATCTGGTATAAAATGCCTTTAAGTAATGGCATAACACACCTGGTTTGTACTGACGAGTACAAGCTGCATATCTGGACAGATTTATTAGATCCGCTCACATCAGGATGGTCTGGTGTGGTGTATTCTTTTACCTGCTAGTGGTGCCCCTCTCCTCAACCACGGGACTTGGTATTTTATGCCAGAGTCTGGAAAAAACACAACCTGATGCAGACTTTTTAGTTGGTGAAGCGCGGTGGCGTCGTGAGGTAGAATAGGTATGAATATGGTCATGGATCGGTTTGAAAGGGCAGAATCGACGACTAGCTTACATCCCAGTTCACGACTTGCAGGGAATTTGGACAGCCATTCCTACGGCCAAACACGACTTGCATGTTGTTTACTTTTTTTTTTACGTCAATACGTCATTACACATTTGCATAGAGTAGGCCACATACTTGTAGGTGTAGTTAGTTACATATATCAATCTTCATCCATCCTCTAACATGTACATTGTACCTCTCTTTCCCCATGTAGACGACAAATGTGCTGAGGGAAACATACAGCAGCATTATTTTCTACCAGTACATCTGACGCCCTTCAAGAACAGCATCCAAGCGAGTGGAAACACACATACTTCAGGGAGAGGGTTTGGGAAATGTCTTTCAATATGATGTACTTGCATGATGGTAAATTGATGATGGATTCTCCTGGTGAATCAACAGATGAATTTATAGTACATGATGGTCTTAATGCTCTGAGTATGAATGGTTCTGGATTGGAACCTTTTGTAGTGAACATCATACAGGTGTTGCTAAACACCACAATCGACTACAACTGATCACAACCTGAGGTATGATACTAGTATGCAGTGGATTTATTAACCCCTACATGGAAAGTGCAAACAAGACAGTAACTAAATTGTGAAACAGATCTGTTTGAAACTAAATGTTACAGATTTTTTTGGGGGGGGGGGGCAACCATGCATATATCTTATAATATCTTATTAGAAATGTTTATATTCCTATGGAAGCCGGCACCTTAACAATAACCTCAATGACCTACAGTCGCCAGTGCCCCTCATAGTATGATACCCTTGGAGGCTTGAGTAGTATAGGAGATCATCAAAAAGGTTATGTTTTCAGAGTTTTGTGTACATGTCTGTTAGCAGGATAACTCTAGAAGTCATGAATGTATATTAATCTTTATCATATTGGGCATGTTGGTAGCTGTGGAAGGAAGAGATTAGATTATGGGCCCCTACCAGTTTCCCATGGTACTGCAGTAGAAATTCCAGTTTTCATATCCCGTGTTCTGGACATTCCGGTCATGATTTTTCAGAGGTAGGCAGTTGGGCTCGTGAATAAGGGACAATGGTACTGCCACCTAAAAACTAAAAAAAAAGAGAGACATCAAAAAGAGAGGAACATGTACACCATGCAAATGAAAATCTCATTTACATAATAAATGTAAAATGTCAACATTTCATGTTCGGAAAGAATCCATCAGCATTTGGAAGTACAAAGTAAAGATGAACATCATTATACATGTAAAAAGCACATCAGGGCCTCGTTTGCATATTTAATGAAAACGATCTCAGAGCCAGCCCCGCTCTCCAGCGGGGGGACCCGCAGTGCATTCTGGGAGTCCTGGGTGCAATTCACCAGAATTCCGCCTGGAGGCGCAATTCTCCCACGATTAAAATAGTTTTTGCTAAGATATAGCTTGCATACTTTGGACACTTATTTGGGTAAAGAGGATCATTGAATGATGTAGTACAGTCAAACCTGCCTATAGCGGTCACTCAAGGGACTGGCCAAAATCGACCGCTATGGACAGGTGGCCGCTCTATAGAAACGGTTGATTGATTACGAGCAATAAGTGGCCCATGTTTTCTGTACCCACTGAGAAACATTTATTCACATACATGTACAGTCAAACTTGGTCTACCGACCACTTCCACAAGACGACCATCGGCTCAAGATGACTGCTTTCGGTTAGGTCCGGATTTTTCCACAAGCAAATTTAAGTCCAAGTCGATCCATCGATCCGCCCCCAATCAGGAGCACATGCGACCAAAATGTTGCCAAAGACAACCGTGTCATTTTCAATTGCGGGGCGACATCATTTATCAGCAAATAATTGCGGAATTTCACGGTAAAATCAGCCTGTTTGGGTCGGATTCCTTGCCGTGAGGAAAAACAACAGCTGCAAGATGGCGCTTGAGGTCATAGGGTCATGGGATAGTCTACTGTAATGTGGGTGCAGCTGCATTTGTGAGTTATGATTTTACTCTACAACAGATAGTACAAAATGTAAACTTATTTCGTCAAAGAAGTTCTTCGAATAAAGAGAACAGAGTATGCAAAGAATGGATGGCTTTATAACCTTTTTTTAGAGGATAAAAGGCGTCTGTCTTTTTTTTAACAAACTGCTCCCCCATGGTACTACTAGTGAAGTAACCCAAGTAAGCAAAGCGTTCCGCTAGGACCGCGCACCAAGACGCTCTTTTTGTCAAATTTCTGGCGTCTAGCGGTTTTGGAAATTCAAAACCAACACCAGGAGCAAAATAAAACCATGTACAACATTTTCATGGGTAACACTGCAGCTATAATGAATTTTTTTCCGCGGGTATTTGAAAGAAGGCTCCCGAATCTTGCGGCGACCATGCGCCGTGACCGTTATCGGCAGTGTTTCCAGACCCGCGGGACCGAAAATCGTGTGGCCGCGACCGCGTTGGACAGGTGACCGCTATAGCCTAATTCTTAATGCTTATGTCAATGGGAAAAATCCAAGGGACCGACAAAAAGTGACCACTATGGGCAGGTGGCCGCTATGCAAAGGTGACCGCTAATACAGGTTTGACTGTACATGCCAATGAGGACCTTATTCACATAATGAGAAAAAATATGTCAACTGAAGGTTATCCAAATACCAGGAAGACGTCGTGAGATAATTTGAAGTCAATTTGTTGGGGCTTCTTCTCGCCTCTAGCCATTATATACTTCATGTGACGGGTGTCTTGAAAAACAGAGAGCGAAGCATGGTACGTGCAACATAAGCGACAAGGCTTACATAGACTCTCCAGGCATACCGGCTGGTTTCCTAAGACGGCATTGGTCTCGCCTAAGATGGGAGGCATTGCTAACAAGGGACCAGTTTCACCACTATTGCCTAACACCTGAAAGACGTCAGACATGGCATGTCAAATTGTTGGGGCTTCTTCTCGCCCCTAGCCATACTTCATATGACTGGTGTCTTGAAAAATAGAGAGCGAAGCATGGTACGTGCAAAGTAAGCTACAA
Organism: Branchiostoma lanceolatum; assembly: GCA_035149815.1. Classification (NCBI taxonomy): domain Eukaryota; kingdom Metazoa; phylum Chordata; class Leptocardii; order Amphioxiformes; family Branchiostomatidae; genus Branchiostoma; species Branchiostoma lanceolatum. The sequence continues at coordinate 14,022,128 of CM068879.1, forward strand.
GGCTTACATAGACTCTCCAGGCATACCGGCTGGTTTCCTACGATGGCATTGGTCTCGCCTAAGATGGGAGGCATTGCTAACAAGGGACCAGTTTCACCGCTATTGCCTAACACCTGAAAGACGTCAGACATGGCATGTCAAATTGTCGGGGCTTCTTCTCGCCCCTAGCCATACTGCATATGACTGGTGTCTTGAAAAATAGAGAGCGAAGCATGGTATGTGCAAAGTAAGCTACAAGGCTTACATAGACTCTCCCGGCATACCGGCTGGTTTACCTAAGACGGCATTGGTCTCGCCTAAGATGGGAGGCATTGCTAACAAGGGACCAGTTTCACCGCTATTGCCTAACACCTGAAAGACGTCAAAAATGGCATGTCAAATTGTTGGGGCTTCTTCTCGCCCCTAGCCATACTTCATATGACTGGTGTCTTGTAAAATAGAGAGCGAAGCATGGTACGTGCAAAGTAAGCTACAAGGCTTACATAGACTCTCCCGGCATACCGGCTGGTTTCCTAAGACGGCATTGGTCTCGCCTAAGATGGTATGCATTGCTAACAAGGGACCAGTTTCACCACTATTGCCTAACACCTGAAAGACGTCAAAAATGGCATGTCAAATTGTCAGGGCTTCTTCTCGCCCCTAGCCATACTTCATATGACTGGTGTCTTGAAAAATAGAGAGCGAAGCATGGTACGTGCAAAGTAAGCCACAAGGCTTACATAGACTCTCCAGGCATACCGGCTGGTTTCCTACGACGGCATTGGTCTCGCCTAAGATGGGAGGCATTGCTAACAAGGGACCAGTTTCACCGCTATTGCCTAACACCTGAAAGACGTCAGACATGGCATGGCATGTCAAATTGTCGGGGCTTCTTCTCGCCCCTAGCCATACTTCATATGGCGGGTGTCTTGAAAAATAGAGAGCGAAGCATGGTATGTGCAAAGTAAGCTACAAGGCTTACATAGACTCTCCAGGCATACCGGCTGGTTTACCTAAGACGGCATTGGTCTCGCCTAAGATGGGAGGCATTGCTAACAAGGGACCAGTTTCACCGCTATTGCCTAACACCTGAAAGACGTCAAAAATGGCATGTCAAATTGTTGGGGCTTCTTCTCGCCCCTAGCCATACTGCATATGACTGGTGTCTTGAAAAATAGAGAGCGAAGCATGGTACGTGCAAAGTAAGCTACAAGGCTTACATAGACTCTCCCGGCATACCGGCTGGTTTCCTAAGACGGCATTGGTCTCGCCTAAGATGGGAGGCATTGCTAACAAGGGACCAGTTTCACCGCTATTGCCTAACACCTGAAAGACGTCAGACATGGCATGTCAAATTGTCGGGGCTTCTTCTCGCCCCTAGCCATACTTCATATGACGGGTGTCTTGAAAAATAGAGAGCGAAGCATGGTATGTGCAAAGTAAGCTACAAGGCTGACATAGACTCTCCAGGCATACCGGCTGGTTTCCTACGACGGCATTGGTCTCGCCTAAGATGGGAGGCATTGCTAACAAGGGGCCAGTTTCACCGCTATTGCCTAACACCTGAAAGACGTCAGAAATGGCTAGTCAAATTGAAAGGATTATGCCAATCATGCAAATCAAAACTTGATTTATATAATAAATGTAAAATACCATGATACCATATAGCAGGAATGATTCCATCAGTATTGGGAAGTACAAAGTAAAGATGAACATCATCAGACATGTATCAAGCAAATCAGGGCATCATTTGCATAATCAATGAAAAGATGATAAGATAGCCTTCTTTGCTATTATATGACTTTCACATAGTTTGGCTACAGAGGATCATTAATTGATGTAATCTATGCAAATGAGGACCTTATCATTAATAAGAAAACCGTAGAATAATCAATGTTTAAGTTGAACCTAACACCTGAAAGACGTCAGAAGTGACATTTTCATGAGATAAAGTCAATTTGTCGGGGCTTCTTCTCGCCCCTATCCATTCTTCATATGACGGGTGTCTTGAAAAGTAGAGAACGAAACATGGTATGTGCAAAATAAGCTACAAGGCTTACATAGACTCTCCCAGCATACCGGCTGGTTTCCTACGACGGCATTGGTCTCGCCTAAGATGGGAGGCATTGTTAACAAGGGACCAGTTTCACCGCTATTGCCTAACACCTGAAAGACGCCAGACATGGCATGTCAAATTATCAGGGGGCTTCTTCTCGCCCCTATAATCCATACTTTATATGACGGGTGTCTTGAAAAGTAGAGAGCGAAGCTTGGTATGTGCAAAATAAGCTACAAGGCTTACATAGACTCTCCCGGCATACCGGCTGGTTTCCTACGACGGCATTGGTCTCGCCTAAGATGGGAGGTATTGCTAACAAGGGGCCAGTTTCACCGCTATTGCCTAATACCTGAAAGTCGTCAGACATTTCATATTCATGAGATAAAGTTTAATTGTCAGGACTTCTTCTTGTCCCTATCCATACGACAGACGGAAGTATCAAACTACGTACATACCATCATTTGCTGCTAAGGTACATGTATTCTAATTTTTTGTCAACAAAATTTGAATAATTTATACCTATCAATATTCCTCTCTTTTTCAGTTGTATATGCTTGTTGCTTGAAAATCCTATCATGGTACGTGGGGAATCGATGAAATTTCCTCATTGATTTTGCAGATTAGCTTCTAATTTGAACAATTAGCATCTTCCTGTGTTAATCATCACTTAAGTGATGTACATGCCAAACACAACTGAAACGAGATTTGTTTTGCGATGGCCCACTAGCACTGCAAGATGCATGTTGACCTATTGTCCTAAATTCCAAGACCGCTGCTTTTATGATAGTAAACGTTGCACATTTCCAATTTTACCTAAGTAATTATGTAGAATAGGTTCTTATTTCCACAACATAGGTCTCATTATGTTAATCAACATCCAAGATACCTATGTATGAAAAAATAATGAAAAGCCAGCAATCCCTTCTTGAGTTATCCTGTTCGAAAGTTTCCAACAAAAAGACCCACTGCAATTCCATACCAGCTGCTAGGGAGTTCAAGCTCACTCCTTGCTCCAAGAGCTATCTACCACTTAAAAACCAGGACCCTAGCATTTTGAAGTTCCGCTGCAGTACCGTAGGAAGTTGCTTGGAATCTCATTATCGAACTTAACTTTTGTTTTTCAACACCTACCCTTCTATTTAATATATAATGAGGACATGCACGTTCTGCTGCATTACTGTAAGATGCCGCGAGGAAGTCCATTATCAAGGTTAACCTTTGTCTTACCAACATCTACCTAACTACAAAACATCTATCCACAGCTTGTTGGGTTATCCTGATTACATCAAACCCACATGCATCCACAGCCACGTCACCATGAAACAGTTCTGGTGGAGATTGTGATGCTCAACACCACATATGTCATATGTACAACCATACCTATCCTTGGTGTCGAAATACTATCCCCACACTGACATACCTGTCACTGATGCTGAACACTACACCTGTCAGACATACAACCACACCTGTCCTTACTGTAAACCACACTTGTCAGACAGAAAACTACACCTGTCCTTGGTGCTGACCACTACATCTGTTAGACAAACAACCACACCTGACTTCAGTGGTGAACACCACACCTGTCAGACATACAACCACACCTGTCCTTGGTGCTGACAACTACATCTGTCATGCATACAACCAAACCTTCCCTCAGTGCTGAATACCACACCTGTCAGACATAAAACCACACCTGTCCTTGGTGGTGAACACCACACCTGTCAGATATACAATCAAACTTGTCCTTGGTGCTAAACACCACACTTGGCAGACATACAACCACACCTGTCCTTGGTGCTGACCACTACATCTGTCAGACATACAACCACACCTGTCCTCAGTGCTGAACACAACACCCGTCAAACATACAACTACACCTGTCCTTGGTGCTAACCACTACATCTGTCAGACATACAATCACACCTGTCCTTGGTTCTGAACACCACAAATGTCCGACATACAGCCAAACTTGCCCTTGGTGCTCAACACCACACCTGTCAAACATACAACCTCACCTGTCCTTGGTGCTCAAGTTGTTTAACATGAGTTTGTACACTAGCTGTATGTTTCACTATTGCTTATTGGTTTATTTTTTCCTCACGTCATTGTTTTATTTGTAATCATTACTGTTGTTTTTATTGTTGTATGCAAGAGAAGGGCCTCGTCAAGAAATCACTGATTGTAGCCAAATAATCTTGAAAAATATGTGAATAAATAAAATAACAAACTTTCGTACTGTGTTTTTACGAGACACCCAGGTTCTATCCGTAGGTTGTCATTCCAATGACACAGGGTCAGATTCAGCTATCCATAGGGTGTGTCATTCCAATGACACAGGGTCAGATTCAGGTATCCATAGGGTGTGTCATTCCAATGACACAGGGTCAGATTCAGCTATCCACAGGGCGTGTCATTCCAATGACACAGGGTCAGATTCAGTATTCCATAGGGTGTGTCATTCAAGTGATACGGGGTCAGATTCAGCTATTCGTAGGGTGTATCATTCCAATGACAAAGGGTCAGGTTCAGCTATCCATAGGGTGTGTCATTCCAGTGACACGGGGTCAGATTCAGCTATTCGTAGGGTGTATCATTCCAGTGACACAGGGTCAGATTCAGCTATCCATAGGGTGTGTTATTCCAATGACACAGGGTCAGATTCAGCTATCCACAGGGCGTGTCATTCCAATGACAAAGGGTCAGGTTCAGCTATCCATAGGGTGTGTCATTCCAGTGACACGGGGTCAGATTCAGCTATTCGTATGGTGTATCATTCCAATGACACAGGGTCAGATTCAGCTATCCGTAGGGTGTGTCATTCCAATGACACAGGGTCAGATTCAGCTATCCATAGTGTGTGCTATTCCAGTGACATGGGGGCAGATTCAGCTATTCGTAGGGTGTATCATTTCAATGACACAGGGTCAGATTTAGCTATCCATAGGGTGTGTCATTTCAATGACACAGGGTCAGATTCAGCTATCCATATGGTGTGTCATTCCAATGACACAGGGTCAGATTCAGCTATTCGTACGGTGTATCATTTCAATGACACAGGGTCAGATTTAGTTATCAGTAGGGTGTATCATTCCAATGACACAAGATCAGATTCAGCTTACGAAAGATCATCAACCCATACAATATATGCAATCTTGTTTGTAAAATCAATGAGATTATTTCATAATACATCCTTCATAAAAGTTAACATCACTTGGCGAAGGCATGGGGTCATGGAACTCTAGTTTGTTCTGATTTTGTGGTGTAAACTTGTGTGTTGAAAACTGATTGGTGGAAACTGCGTGTCCGCGGTGAAAACTGTCGTGTAACCCGGAGTGGTGTAACCTTTGTGGTGTAGCCTGTGTGGCGGAAACCTGTGTGGTGTAGCCTGTGTGGCGGAAATCTGTGTGGTGTAGCCTGTGTGGTGGAAACCTGTGTGGTGTAGCCTGTGTGGCGGAAACCTGTGTGGTGTAGCCTGTGTGGCGGAAACCTGTGTGGTGTAGCCTGTGTGGCGGAAACCTGTGTGGTGTAAAAACCTGTGTAAGTTTTAACAGGTGGTGGTACAGCCAGTGGGGTGAAAACCTGTGTGGTGTAAACCTGTTGTGTTGGTACAGCCTGTGTGGGGGAAACCTGGGTGGTGTAAACCTGTGTAGTGTAAACTGGTTGTGGTATAGCCAGTGTGGCAGAAACCTGCGTAGTGTAAAATTTGTGTCAAAAACCAGTGTGGTGACAACCTGTGTGGTAGAAACTTGTGTAGTGAACTGTGTGGTGAAAACCTGTGTGGTGGAAGCCTGTGTGGTATAAATCTGTGTGGGTGATATTTTTCTTCAGTAACAAAATGGAACTCCATTACACTTGTATATTCCTGGCCCTTTGCCTGATGCTTGGCAAGGCTCAGCCAGGAGCACAGCCAATAGACAAACACGACACAAAGGACGTACATGTCACATGTGACTTCAGAACTGACTGCACCTCTGACTGGGCCACGTTTGCTTTCATGATTAAGCACAGTGGGGTGAATGGGACTCATTTCGGTCACAAGAAAATAATGACGCACAATGATAGTACAAAGTTATCATTGATTATGATCTTGCTTCTGAGTGGAGATGTCGAGATGAATCCATGGCCTAGACCGCGAAACTTTCCTTGCGGGAGCTGTAACAAAGCTGTACAATATACCCATGCTGCAATTTGTTGTGACGGCTGCAATAAATTGTATCATAAAGACTGCATCGAGCTATGTTCTCAAGTGTACACTGCATTAGAAACACACCAATCATACTCGTGGATATGCTGTGACTGTGGTATACCGAACTTTGCATCAGCTATGTTTTACATTACTGATGATACTTTTCATTCAGTTAACTCATTTGATACACTGAGCTAGCTCTAGCGCAAGCTTGACAAATGACTCCCCAGTGGCTTCATCCACTCCACTTAGATCCAATCAGGGTAACCCTAATATGAGGGGTCGTGGTTTCAAAAAGACCAATGGTAAACTCCTACTGGTAAACTTCCAGAGTGTTCGAAATAAAAAAAGCCGAACTGGCGACTGTAATTGACACGTACAAACCAGACATAATAGCAGGCCTAGGCACAGAGTCATGGCTTAATCAAGACATAGCAAGCAGTGAGATATTCCCCGACAACTACATAGCACACCGTAAAGACAGACAAACTGGCCCTGGAGGTGGTGTATTTCAGGTTAACAGGGATGATTTGATTGTCACCCACAGACCAGATCTAGACACAGACTGTGAGATCATTTGGACACAAACTCAACTAGCAGGAAAGAAACCGCTAATGATTGGTACATACTACAGACCTCCATCGGACCAGGGCAATAGCCTGGATGAACTTGATAAGTCCATAAGTAAAATGGGACCTAAAATTAACTCTGACAATGTGGTCATCCTTGGAGACTTTAACACACCTGGTATAAATTGGGATGCTAGCACTACAGATAACACTCAGAGCAGTTCAGGACAGGCACAGAAGCTACTACACTTAGTGGATAACCATGGCTTATTCCAAACAGTCCAAGAGCCCACTAGGAATGGTAATCTCTTGGACCTGGTCTTAGTCAACAACCCAAACATAATTGAAAAGACCGCAGTAGTTCCTGGAATAAGTGACCACGACATGGTATTGGTGGATGTTAACATGGCACCCAAACATAACAGGAAACCCAAGAGAAAGGTATGCATTCGAACTAAAGCGGATGAACCGGCCATCAAGAATGACCTTAGTGACTATGCAACCAACTTTAACAAACGAACTGGGGATATGTCCGTGACACAGAAATGGGACGATGCGTCAGGAGTACCACAAGGAACCGTTCTGGGACCATTACTCTTCCTCCTGTACATGAACGACTTACCAAACCAGCTTGATTCAAATGTGAGGCTATTTGCCGATGACTGTCTGTTATATATAGAGTTGTCTGCACAGAGTGATTCACAGCTTTTGCAAGAAGATTTGAACACACTCGAAGAATGGCAAAGCAAATGGCTCATGCAGTTTAATCCGGAAAAATGTTACATCATGCACATAACAAACAAACGAAACCCAATTGTAACCACCTACCAGTTCTGTGGACAGGCTCTGGCAACAGCAAAGAGCCATCCGTACCTAGGCGTTACGTTAACAACGGGGCTGAAGTGGAGCACCCATATTAACAAAGTAACAACTAAGGCTAAACAGACTTTGGGGGTGATCAAACGTAATTTGTGGGCATGCCCAGCAAAGGTAAAATCACTTGCATACACGTCTCTAGTAAGACCAAACCTTGAATATGCTGCAACAGTTTGGGATCCATACACAAAGAAGGATAAAGATAAACTGGAGAGGGCGCAGAACCAAGCTGCCAGATTCTGCACGAACAACTATGACAGGGGTGCTAGTGTCACCAAAATGAAAGCAGATCTGCAATAGATGTCACTTGAATACAGAAGAAGAACGTCCAGACTTTCCATGATGTACAAAATGACTAACAAACTTGTGGACGAGCCGACTGATAAGTATCTAATGCCAGCTCAGAAGAGGACTAGAAATAGTCATGCTTTTAAGTACCAGAGTTATCAGCCAAGGATTGATGTGTTCAAAAATTCGTATTTTCCGAGAACCATAGTAGAATGGAACTCGTTGTCATCAAGTACTGTAGGAGCATCTTCACTAAGTAGCTTTAAAGAACGGTTGCAGTCAGATATGCAAAGACTAGGTGTAACAGACCGTTCGGTGTAATATAACCAGCTGCTGCCGCGCCGCGTGCCTGCGAAGCTGGTGTGTTACACCTAATGGCGGTTCTACCGGCTATAAAAATACAGATACAGAACTGTGACGTAAAGGAAAGTCGAGTCCGGTCGGTACTTGGACGGGAAATAGCTCGGGATCACCGGTTGCCATAGGCATTAGTTTTGATTTGTTGTCTGAGGCCGAAATACCAATTCTGATTTTACTCCAAAAGCATGCTATAAGTAGCCCACCAACAGCACCTTTCGCCTACAGCCAATGTACTTATAGCATGCTTTTGGAAAAAAAAAATCAGAATTGGTATTTCGGCCTCAGACAAGAAATCAAAAGCGATGCCTACGGCAACCGGTGGTCCCAGACTATTTCCCGTCCAAGTACCGACCGGACTCGACGTTGCTTTACTTCAGAGTTCGAACGAGATAGAACGAGATTCGGCCGTACCGTCGTTCACATAAGGATATTGTACGGCCAAATCACGTTGATTCTCATTCGATCTCGTTCGAACTGTGACGTTAAGGATCGTCGAGTCCGGTCGGTACTTGGACATGAAATAGCCTGGGAGCACCGGATGCCGTAGGCATCGCCTTTGATTTCTTGTCTGAGGCCGAAATACCAATTCTGATTTTTTTTCCCCCAATAGCATGCTATAAGTACGTTGGCCGTAGGCGAAAGATCCTGTATGGTGGGCTACATATAGCATGCTATTGGGGAAAAAAATCAGAATTGGTATTTCGGCCTCAGACAAGAAATCGAAAGTGATGCCTACGGCATCCGGTGGTCCCAAGCTATTAACCGTCCAAGTACCGACCGGATTCGACGTTGCTAGACGTCACAGTTTGAACGAGATAGAACAAGATTTTGCCATACCGTAGTCCAAATAAGGACATTGTACGGCCAAATCGCGTTGAATCTCATTCGATCTCGTTCGAACTGTGACGTCAAGGAACGTCGAGTCCGGTCGGTACTTGGGCATGAAATAGCCTGGGACCACCGGTTGCCGTAGGTATCGGTTATGATTTCTTGTCTGAGGCCGAAATACCAATTCTGATTTTTTTTTTTCAATAGCATGCTATAAGTACGTTGGCCGTAGGCGAAATATCCTGTATGATGGGCTACATATAGCATGCTATTGGGAAAAAAAATCAGAATTGGTATTTCGGCCTGAGACAAGAACTCGGGAGTGATGCCTACGGCATCCGGTGGTCCCAAGTACCGACCGGACTCGACGTTGCTTGACGTCACAGTTCGAACGAAATAGAACAAGATTTGGCCATACCGTAGTCCAAATAAGGACATTGTACGGCCAAATCGCGTTAAATCTCATTCGATCTCGTTCGAACTGTGACGTCAAGGAACGTCGAGTCCGGTCGGTACTTGGACATGAAATAGCCTGGGACCACCGGATGCCGTAGGTTTCGCTTTTGATTTCTTGTCTGAGGCCGAAATACCAATTTTGATTTTTTTTCCAATAGCATGCTATAAGTACGTTAACCGTAGGCGAAAGTTTCTATATGATGGGCCACATATAGTATGCTATTGGGGAAAAAAAATCAGAATTGGTATTTCGGCCTCAGACAAGAAATCGAAAGTGATGCCTACGGCATCCGGTGGACCCAAGCTATTTACCGTCCAAGTACCGACCGGACTCGACGTTGCTTGACGTCACAGTTCGAACGAGATAGAACAAGATTTGGCCATACCGTAGTCCAAATAAGGACATTGTACGGCCAAATCGCGTTGAATCTCATTCGATCTCGTTCGAACTGTGACGTCAAGGAACGTCGAGGTCGGTCGGTACTTGGACATGAAATAGCCTGGGACCACCGCTTGCCGTAGGCATCGCTTTTGATTTCTTGTCTGAGGCAGAAATACCAATTCTGTTTTTTTTCCAATATCATGCTATAAGTACGTTGGCCGTAGGCGAAAGATCCTGTATGGTGGGCTACATATAGTATGCTATTGGGGAAAAAAAATCAGAATTGGTATTTCGGCCTCAGACAAGAAATCGAAAGTGATGCCTACGGCATCCGGTGGTCCCAAGCTATTAACCGTCCAAGTACCGACCGGACTCGACGTTGCTTGACGTCACAGTTCGAACGAAATAGAACAAGATTTGGCCATACCGTAGTCCAAATAAGGACATTGTACGGCCAAATCGCGTTGAATCTCATTCGATCTCGTTCGAACTGTGACGTCAAGGAACGTCGAGTCCGGTCGGTACTTGGACATGAAATAGCCTGGGACCACCGCTTGCCGTAGGCATCGCTTTTGATTTCTTGTCTGAGGCAGAAATACCAATTCTGATTTTTTTCCCCCCAATAGCATGCTATAAGTACGTTGGCCGTAGGCGAAAGATCCTGTATGGTGGGCTACTTATAGCATGCTATTGGGGAAAAAAAATCAGAATTGGTATTTCGGCCTCAGACAAGAAATCGAAAGTGATGCCTACGGCATCCGGTGGTCCCAAGCTATTAACCGTCCAAGTACCGACCGGACTCGACGTTGCTTGACGTCGCAGTTCGAACGAGATAGAACAAGATTTGGCCATACCGTAGTCCAAATAAGGACATTGTACGGCCAAATCGCGTTGAATCTCATTCGATCTCGTTCGAACTGTGACGTCAAGGAACGTCGAGTCCGGTCGGTACTTGGACATGAAATAGCCTGGGACCACCGCTTGCCGTAGGCATCACTTTTGATTTCTTGTCTGAGGCCGAAATACCAATTCTGATTTTTTTCCAATAGCATGCTATAAGTACGTTGGCCGTAGGCGAAAGATCCTGTATGGTGGGCTACATATAGCATGCTATTGGGGGAAAAAAATTAGAATTGGTATTTCGGCCTGAGACAAGAAATCGAAAGTGATGCCTACGGCATCCGGTGGTCCCAAGCTATTTACCGCCCAAGTTCTGACCGGACTCGACGTTGCTTGACGTCACAGTTCGAACGAGATAGAACAAGATTTGGCTATACCGTAGTCAAAATTAGGACATTGTACGGCCAAATCGCGTTGAATCTCATTCGATCTCGTTCGAACTGTGACGTCAAGGAACGTCGAGTCCGGTCGGTATTTGGACATGAAATAGCCTGGGACCACCGGATGCCGTAAGTTTCGCTTTTGATTTCTTGTCTGAGGCCGAAATACCAATTTTGATTTTTTTCCCCAATAGCATGCTATAAGTACGTTAACCGTAGGCGAAAGTTTCTATATGATGGGCTACATATAGCATGCTATTGGGGAAAAAATCAGAATTGGTATTTCGGCCTCAGACAAGAAATCGAAAGTGATGCCTACGGCATCCGGTTGACCCAAGCTATTTACCGTCCAAGTACCGACCGGACTCGACGTTGCTTGACGTCACAGTTCGAACGAGATAGAACAAGATTTGGCCATACCGTAGTCCAAATAAGGACATTGTACGGCCAAATCGCGTTGAATCTCATTCGATCTCGTTCGAACTGTGACGTCAAGGAACGTCGAGGTCGGTCGGTACTTGGACATGAAATAGCCTGGGACCACCGCTTGCCGCAGGCATCGCTTTTGATTTCTTGTCTGAGGCAGAAATACCAATTCTGATTTTTTTTCCAATAGCATGCTATAAGTACGTTGGCCGTAGGCGAAAGATCCTGTATGGTGGGCTACATATAGTATGCTTTTGGGGAAAAAAAATCAGAATTGGTATTTCGGCCTCAGACAAGAAATCGAAAGTGATGCCTACGGCATCCGGTGGTCCCAAGCTATTAACCGTCCAAGTACCGACCGGACTCGACGTTGCTTGACGTCACAGTTCGAACGAAATAGAACAAGATTTGGCCATACCGTAGTCCAAATAAGGACATTGTACGGCCAAATCGCGTTGAATCTCATTCGATCTCGTTCGAACTGTGACGTCAAGGAACGTCGAGTCCGGTCGGTACTTGGACATGAAATAGCCCTGGACCACCGCTTGCCGTAGGCTTCGCTTTTGATTTCTTGTCTGAGGCAGAAATACCAATTCTGATTTTTTTTCCAATAGCATGCTATAAGTACGTTGGCCGTAGGCGAAAGATCCTGTATGGTGGGCTACTTATAGCATGCTATTGGGGAAAAAAAATCAGAATTGGTATTTCGGCCTCAGACAAGAAATCGAAAGTGATGCCTACGGCATCCGGTGGTCCCAAGCTATTAACCGTCCAAGTACCGACCGGACTCGACGTTGCTTGACGTCGCAGTTCGAACGAGATAGAACAAGATTTGGCCATACCGTAGTCCAAATAAGGACATTGTACGGCCAAATCGCGTTGAATCTCATTCGATCTCGTTCGAACTGTGACGTCGAGGAACGTCGAGTCCGGTCGGTACTTGGACATGAAATAGCCTGGGACCACCGCTTGCCGTAGGCATCGCTTTTGATTTCTTGTCTGAGGCCGAAATACCAATTCTGATTTTTTTCCAATAGCATGCTATAAGTACGTTGGCCGTAGGCGAAAGATCCTGTATGGTGGGCTACATATAGCATGCTATTGGGGGAAAAAAATTAGAATTGGTATTTCGGCCTCAGACAAGAAATCGAAAGTGATGCCTACGGCATCCGGTGGTCCCAAGCTATTTACCGCCCAAGTACCGACCGGACTCGACGTTGCTTGACGTCACAGTTCGAACGAGATAGAACAAGATTTGGCTATACCTTAGTCAAAATTAGGACATTGTACGGCCAAATCGCGTTGAATCTCATTCGATCTCGTTCGAACTGTGACGTCAAGGAACGTCGAGTCCGGTCGGTACTTAGACATGAAATAGCCTGGGACCACCGCTTGCCGTAGGCATCACTTTTGATTTCTTGTCTGAGGCCGAAATACCAATTCTGATTTTTTTCCAATAGCATGCTATAAGTACGTTGGCCGTAGGCGAAAGATCCTGTATGGTGGGCTACATATAGCATGCTATTGGGGAAAAAAAATTAGAATTGGTATTTCGGCCTGAGACAAGAAATCGAAAGTGATGCCTACGGCATCCGGTGGTCCCAAGCTATTTACCGCCCAAGTACCGACCGGACTCGACGTTGCTTGACGTCACAGTTCGAACGAGGTAGAACAAGATTTGGCTATACCGTAGTCAAAATTAGGACATTGTACGGCCAAATCGCGTTGAATCTCATTCGATCTCGTTCGAACTGTGACGTCAAGGAACGTCGAGTCCGGTCGGTATTTGGACATGAAATAGCCTGGGACCACCGGATGCCGTAGGTTTCGCTTTTGATTTCTTGTCTGAGGCCGAAATACCAATTTTGATTTTTTTTCCAATAGCATGCTATAAGTACGTTAACCGTAGGCGAAAGTTTCTATATGATGGGCTACATATAGCATGCTATTGGGAAAAAAATCAGAATTGGTATTTCGGCCTCAGACAAGAAATCGAAAGTGATGCCTACGGCATCCGGTGGTCCCAAGCTATTAACCGTCCAAGTACCGACCGGACTCGACGTTGCTTGACGTCGCAGTTCGAACGAGATAGAACGGGATTTGGCCATACCGTAGTCCAAATAAGGACATTGTACGGCCAAATCGCGTTGAATCTCATTCGATCTCGTTCGAACTGTGACGTCAAGGAACGTCGAGGTCGGTCGGTACTTGGACATGAAATAGCGTGGGACCACCGCTTGCCGCAGGCATCGCTTTTGATTTCTTGTCTGAGGCAGAAATACCAATTCTGATTTTTTTTCCAATAGCATGCTATAAGTACGTTGGCCGTAGGCGAAAGATCCTGTATGGTGGGCTACATATAGTATGCTATTGGGGAAAAAAAATCAGAATTGGTATTTCGGCCTCAGACAAGAAATCGAAAGTGATGCCTACGGCATCCGGTGGTCCCAAGCTATTAACCGTCCAAGTACCGACCGGACTCGACGTTGCTTGACGTCACAGTTCGAACGAAATAGAACAAGATTTGGCCATACCGTAGTCCAAATAAGGACATTGTACGGCCAAATCGCGTTGAATCTCATTCGATCTCGTTCGAACTGTGACGTCAAGGAACGTCGAGTCCGGTCGGTACTTGGACATGAAATAGCCCTGGACCACCGCTTGCCGTAGGCATCGCTTTTGATTTCTTGTCTGAGGCAGAAATACCAATTCTGATTTTTTTTCCAATAGCATGCTATAAGTACGTTGGCCGTAGGCGAAAGATCCTGCATGGTGGGCTACTTATAGCATGCTATTGGGGAAAAAAAATCAGAATTGGTATTTCGGCCTCAGACAAGAAATCGAAAGTGATGCCTACGGCATCCGGTGGTCCCAAGCTATTAACCGTCCAAGTACCGACCGGACTCGACGTTGCTTGACGTCGCAGTTCGAACGAGATAGAACAAGATTTGGCCATACCGTAGTCCAAATAAGGACATTGTACGGCCAAATCGCGTTGAATCTCATTCGATCTCGTTCGAACTGTGACGTCAAGGAACGTCGAGTCCGGTCGGTACTTGGACATGAAATAGCCTGGGACCACCGCTTGCCGTAGGCATCACTTTTGATTTCTTGTCTGAGGCCGAAATACCAATTCTGATTTTTTTTCCAATAGCATGCTATAAGTACGTTGGCCGTAGGCGAAAGATCCTGTATGGTGGGCTACATATAGCATGCTATTGGGGAAAAAAAATCAGAATTGGTATTTCGGCCTGAGACAAGAAATCGAAAGTGATGCCTACGGCATCCGGTGGTCCCAAGCTATTTACCGCCCAAGTACCGACCGGACTCGACGTTGCTTGACGTCACAGTTCGAACGAGATAGAACAAGATTTGGCTATACCGTAGTCAAAATTAGGACATTGTACGGCCAAATCGCGTTGAATCTCATTCGATCTCGTTAACGTCGAGTCCGGTCGGTACTTGGACATGAAATAGCTTGGGACCACCGGTTGCCGTAGGCATCGCTTTTGATTTCTTGTCTGAGGCCGAAATACCAATTTTTTTCCAATAGCATTCTATAAGTACGTTGTCATTCATTTCTTTCCCAATAGCATGCCATATGTAGCCCACTATACAGGATCTTTCGACTACGGCCAACGTACTTATAGAATGCTATTGGAAAAAAAATCAGAATTGGTATTTCGGCCTCAGACAAGAAATCAAAAGCGATGCCTAGCGCCTACGGCAACCGGTGGTCCCACTCTATTTCATGTCCAAGTACCGACCGGACTCGATCGCGATGTTCCTTGACGTACTTCCACACGGTCCATCCTTGTTTCCAGTTCACCCTGACGATGTAGTATCCGCTCCAAATCTTGACGTTGAGACTGCACATCCCTCGCTGTTGCCATATCTTTGAGCTTCTTGTGAACGGGTTGTAACGCAGTTTCCATCGTGGCTTTGAGCTCGTCCAGAAGAGACTTGTCCGCCATGGCGACCTCACCGGTTGAACGTGGAAACTGCCCAAGTCGTCGCTTCCCGAACGTCTCTGACGTTTCTTAGACCTTGTTTTTACCATCAACCATCCGTCTGCAGACATTCGATGACTCAGATAGCTTAGAAACGGATCGGTAAGCGTAGGGTCACAGCCCCGAAAACTCGTCTACTGCACCCTTTTGGATTTTGTTTTTCAAAGTTCATAGTTTTGGTACAAACCTGGTTCTACCAGATCCTTCCTTAGTCACTGACGCAAGATAGTGGATGCTGTCTGAAACGTCTGTTTCAAAATTTTACCAGTTGCTTGAGTAACCATTTTTTGCGCATCTCATTACCTGGATGTCTAACCTTCATCAACCCAAATAAATGATGGATGACGTATAGCGGTCTTCGTCAGATTGACGGAGGAACCACCCACCCTTTGATATAAGAGTTGTATAGGGTGCATCAGAAAAATACAAGGAACAAACAAACCTCCACGAAATAAAAGGAGCATTGGTCGCTTTATTTTTTATTTTTTTTTGCACAATGATGATACAAATAAGGCTGTGATTAACATTATAGTCTTCTCTTAGACTACCAAAATTACATATTTTGTATGTGTGAAAGTCATTTCCATTGGCAGAATACCATGTTTACATTTCATCCTAATTTTGCAAATCATTTACACATTAACATAATCTATGCATACTGCAGAACACCTTTAATCCAATTACACATACCACAAGTATGCATTTCCCACCATGTATTGCAAAGGAGTTATGTCATATTCACATTGGTCATACAAATGAGGCCATTTTTTGCATAATTGGTATCTGTATCGTTATCAAAGCTGTAATACGAAAACACTGTAAATGTGGAATTCCCTCATGATCATTGACCATGCAAATTTCCCTCATTTGCATCTCATTGTGTACATCTTTGTCTAAGCTACCTGCATACTATATGTCTAATCAAGGAGGTACCTCCTTGGTCTAATGTATCTATATACCTTTGTGCAGTTATCCTTCTTTAAAGAACTCTTGCGATATTTCTGAATAAATAAATGAATAAAATGACTAAAAGTACAAGCCACAAACCTATAAAAACCAAATGATTTTGGGTTATAGTGTTGACAAACTCGAGAGCACAAACACACGATCTAAAACAATGCCTCCTTTACAGCAGAAGTAGACGTGCCTGGTGTCTGGTTTTTACTAATAACAGCTGCGGAGGTGCTGACAAGGGCTGATTTCATTGATGCATTTTAATACCTAGTCAACTAAAGGATACCTTTTCACTGTGCACATGTACATCCGAATGACATTCATAGAATATAGATTTTTCAGCTTCACATTACCCAGGTTTTTTCTTTATTAAGAAAATTTCTCTTGCCTTCATGATTAACGCTGTCTATTCAGGAAAGAGCATATTTCCTATACGTTTGTACTCCTTCAATAATACACTTGCACTTGGCCGTTTCTTCGGGTCCATGTTTCGACACTGCCGATGCACTTTGGATGAGTGTAACCTGACAACATCACTTCCATTTACCTTTCCTAATAAGTAGTCAACAACAGTTGGTATTTTCCAAATGTCAGTTTTTTCATCATATGAAGGCATGTTTGAATATCTATATGGCTCATTTTCGAAGGGCCAATGTTGTTCAGGTGCAGCAAACTGTGGCTTAATTTGTCTTTTTCTACACTTGATAGATGGTTGTGATTGGTTTACTTCCGGCAATGAATCCAAATCATTTAAGACAAGTTTAAGATCATCTGTGATGAGAAACTGTGCCAGAGTCTTTAAGAGCTGGTGTGAGTCGCACATGACCCGTGTGCCAACTGGACTATTGTGCAAAAAATGTATTGCTTCTACGTAACTCAAAGCCATGCTAAATCTTGTCCGAACATTGTTAAACCTACTGAAATTCCTACTGTTCAGGAGTTTGTGAATTCTATTTGCAGATCCGAGTCTGTGATATTCTGTGATGAGAGTTGATGTGTTGCATGATCCAACAAGCTGCAGAATATGAGGGGACAGTTTCATGTTCTTCAGCATCTCAACATCATTCAGGAAGTACTTGAGGAAATGACTCCTCGTCAGGTTACTGCACGCCACTGTGTGGCCTCTCCAGGTTGCTTTGTAAACCTAAAAAAAAAGAAATGTCTGACATGTATTACATGAGTCTTCAGGCATGTATGCTGCTGTTGATGACTTGCATATAATGTTGACATACCTACATGTACGAAAATACACTGCACGAAATAGCCTCGAATCCTGACGGATCCAGGTGGATCAGGAATCGTACATCATGATGGATACGAACGTTTCTAAGCGAACCCGGAAAAATCCCAGTTCACCGCTCGGACACCGAGGTGCACCGCAGATCGATCTGACCGATTCCGGTGCCGTATACGCCTGGATCCGTGGTGCGCCTCGGATGCCTGTGGATATTTGCGCGGATTTTTCGTTTTACAGATTTGCCCATATGTTCGGATGTTTGTGCGTCTGTGTTAGCTTAGGATCCTGACGAATAAACACACACTGCTCTGATGTGTTACAGATCCGTTGTTGGATCCGCCTATATCCATCGGTATTCGCCCAAATACAGAAAGATTACAGCACGTATTTTTCAGGATCCAAGGCCATTTCGTGCAGTGCTATATCTTGATATCCGATGGATATGGAAAATTATATATGTCATCAACTAATACATATGGCAAGGGATTGGACATCGTCGAACACAGCACATTTCAAAACATTACAGAAAACATTACATAGACTGATATTGCACCCAAGGGAATCCATCGATTTGTGTAACACAGTATTTCCTAACAATACAAAAGGTTTATTCCAATACAATGATTGGTCATGCTTCTTGTGGACAGCTTCTTCATTTCCCTTTTAAAACAAGGAAGAAAGATAACATCGGTGTCCTTTTATTGAGAACTCCTTAAAGGCAGGCAAAACTTAATTTCGTAAAAAAAACAACTAAATATACCACTAAGACCAGTTCTGACTTGTTTCACACCAGTCCATCATAGATAAGCGTTTTTACAACATTTGAAATTAGCGGTGTGGTGATGTAATACTGGCGATGTCTCAAGCCCTTTGACCTTTGTGACGTCAGATTCCGAGTCGGAGGAATGGCGTCTGGAGCAATTCCTACGGTGCAGGTGTGGCCGACTCGGAATCTGACGTCACAAAGGTCAAAGGTCTTTGGACACCGCGAATTTCAAATATTGTAAAAACGCTAATCTATGATAAACTCATGTAAAAGAAGTCAGAACTGGTCTTTGTGGTATATTTAACATATTGCAGTTTGCTTTACGAATCTAAGTTTAGCCTGCCTTTAATGAAGGACACACGTCAGCCTGCTAATTGAATTTAATTACACCCCTGATGCCTGGGACTACGTACAGCATTTTCTCTGAGCCCTCAGTTCTTCCAAATATAACTCGTCTGCTCGGTTGAAATTTTTCAAAATGCTCTTTTGTAACACATGTAACAGAAGAGGGATGGGCATTTATAATACACTTAAACATAAACCAACGATCACCATTTCGATATATAACATATCATCAATTCCCCATAATAGAGAACAAATGCACCGTATAGATGTCATTTAAAGCAATGAACATGTGATTTTACTCAAACATTACATAAATCTAAACAGCTCTTGATTTGTATGTGGCTAATTCCCATTGCAAGGAAGACATGAAATGAACCCCTGGTGCCATGGTGTAAAATTTATTTGTATCAATCGAATCCTAACGCCGAGCCACTTGCGGTGGTTGATTTTGAAAACGTAATTAGCATCTAATTTGTTATCTGGTTGTGTTGTAATGTTTTCTGTAATGTTCTAAAATGCCCCTTGTTCTATGCAGCGTCCAATATCTTGTCACTAATGTCCATTGAGGGTATATTACATAAAGGGCACGTCTATCTCGTTCGAATCGTGACGTAAAGGAACGTCGGGTCCGGTCTGGCCCAATCACGGCAAATAGCCTGGGACCACCGGTTGCCGTAGGCAACCAGTGGTCTCGGGCTATTTGCCGTGATTGGGCCCGACCGGACTCGACGTTCCTTTACGTCACGGTTCGAACGAGATAGAACGGGATTTGGCCGTACCGTAGTCCAAACAAGGACATTGTAGGGCCAAATCACGTTGAATCTCGTTCTATCTCGTTCGAATCGTGACGTAAAGGAACGCCGGGTCCAGTCGGGCCCAATCACGGCAAATAGCCTGGGACCACCGGTTGCCGTAGGCATTACTTTTAATTGCTTGTCTGAGTCCGAAATACCAATTCTGATTTTTTTTTCCAAAAGCATGCTATAAGTACATTGGCTGTAGCATCTGTCGCCTACGGCCAATGTACTTATAGCATGCTTTTGGAAAAAAAATTAAAATTGGTATTTCGGCCTCAGACAAGAAATCAAAAGCGATGCCTACGGCAACCAGTGGTCTCGGGCTATTTGCCGTGATTGGGCCCGACCGGACTCGACGTTCCTTTACGTCACGGTTCGAACGAGATAGAACGGGATTTGGCCGTACCGTAGTCCAAACAAGGACATTGTAGGGCCAAATCACGTTGAATCTCAATCTATCTCGTTCGAATCGTGACGTAAAGGAACGCCGGGTCCGGTCGGGCCCAATCACGGCAAATAGCCTGGGACCACCGGTTGCCGTAGGCATTACTTTTGATTGCTTGTCTGAGTCCGAAATACCAATTCTGATTTTTTTTCCAAAAGCATGCTATAAGTACATTGGCTGTAGCATCTGCTGCCTACGGCCAATGTACTTATAGCATGCTTTTGGAAAAAAAATTAAAATTGGTATTTCGGCCTCAGACAAGAAATCAAAAGCGATGCCTACGGCAACCAGTGGTCTCGGGCTATTTGCCGTGATTGGGCCCGACCGGACTCGACGTTCCTTTACGTCACGGTTCGAACGAGATAGAACGGGATTTGGCCGTACCGTAGTCCAAACAAGGACATTGTAGGGCCAAATCACGTTGAATCTCGTTCTATCTCGTTCGAATCGTGACGTAAAGGAACGCCGGGTCCAGTCGGGCCCAATCACGGCAAATAGCCTGGGACCACCGGTTGCCGTAGGCATTACTTTTAATTGCTTGTCTGAGTCCGAAATACCAATTCTGATTTTTTTTTCCAAAAGCATGCTATAAGTACATTGGCTGTAGCATCTGTCGCCTACGGCCAATGTACTTATAGCATGCTTTTGGAAAAAAAATTAAAATTGGTATTTCGGCCTCAGACAAGAAATCAAAAGCGATGCCTACGGCAACCAGTGGTCTCGGGCTATTTGCCGTGATTGGGCCCGACCGGACTCGACGTTCCTTTACGTCACGGTTCGAACGAGATAGAACGGGATTTGGCCGTACCGTAGTCCAAACAAGGACATTGTAGGGCCAAATCACGTTGAATCTCAATCTATCTCGTTCGAATCGTGACGTAAAGGAACGCCGGGTCCGGTCGGGCCCAATCACGGCAAATAGCCTGGGACCACCGGTTGCCGTAGGCATTACTTTTGATTGCTTGTCTGAGTCCGAAATACCAATTCTGATTTTTTTTCCAAAAGCATGCTATAAGTACATTGGCTGTAGCATCTGCTGCCTACGGCCAATGTACTTATAGCATGCTTTTGGAAAAAAAATTAAAATTGGTATTTCGGCCTCAGACAAGAAATCAAAAGCGATGCCTACGGCAACCAGTGGTCTCGGGCTATTTGCCGTGATTGGGCCCGACCGGACTCGACGTTCCTTTACGTCACGGTTCGAACGAGATAGAACGGGATTTGGCCGTACCGTAGTCCAAACAAGGACATTGTAGGGCCAAATCACGTTGAATCTCGTTCTATCTCGTTCGAATCGTGACGTAAAGGAACGCCGGGTCCGGTCGGGCCCAATCACGGCAAATAGCCTGGGACCACCGGTTGCCGTAGGCATTACTTTTGATTGCTTGTCTGAGTCCGAAATACCAATTCTGATTTTTTTTTTCCAAAAGCATGCTATAAGTACATTGGCAGTAGCATCTGTCGCCTACGGCCAATGTACTTATAGCATGCTTTTGGAAAAAAAAATTAAAATTGGTATTTCGGCCTCAGACAAAAAATCAAAAGCGATGCCTACGGCAACCAGTGGTCTCGGGCTATTTGCCGTGATTGGGCCCGACCGGACTCGACGTTCCTTTACGTCACGGTTCGAACGAGATAGAACGGGATTTGGCCGTACCGTAGTCCAAACAAGGACATTGTAGGGCCAAATCACGTTGAATCTCGGTCTATGTCGTTCGAATCGTGACGTAAAGGAACGCCGGGTCCGGTCGGGCCCAATCACGGCAAATAGCCTGGGACCACCGGTTGCCGTAGGCATTGCTTTTGATTGCTTGTCTGAGTCCGAAATACCAATTCTGATTTTTTTTCCAAAAGCATGCTATAAGTACATTGGCTGTAGCATCTGTCGCCTACGGCCAATGTACTTATAGCATGCTTTTGGAAAAAAAATTAAAATTGGTATTTCGGCCTCAGACAAGAAATCAAAAGCGATGCCTACGGCAACCAGTGGTCTCGGGCTATTTGCCGTGATTGGGCCCGACCGGACTCGACGTTCCTTTACGTCACGGTTCGAACGAGATAGAACGGGATTTGGCCGTACCGTAGTCCAAACAAGGACATTGTAGGGCCAAATCACGTTGAATCTCGTTCTATCTCGTTCGAATCGTGACGTAAAGGAACGCCGGGTCCGGTCGGGCCCAATCACGGCAAATAGCCTGGGACCACCGGTTGCCGTAGGCATTACTTTTGATTGCTTGTCTGAGTCCGAAATACCAATTCTGATTTTTTTTTTCCAAAAGCATGCTATAAGTACATTGGCTGTAGCATCTGTCGCCTACGGCCAATGTACTTATAGCATGCTTTTGGAAAAAAAATTAAAATTGGTATTTCGGCCTCAGACAAGAAATCAAAAGCGATGCCTACGGCAACCAGTGGTCTCGGGCTATTTGCCGTGATTGGGCCCGACCGGACTCGACGTTCCTTTGCGTCACGGTTCGAACGAGATAGAACGGGATTTGGCCGTACCGTAGTCCAAGCAAGGACATTGTAGGGCCAAATCACATTGAATCTCGTTCTATCTCGTTCGAATCGTGACGTAAAGGAACGCCGGGTCCGGTCGGGCCCAATCACGGCAAATAGCCTGGGACCACCGGTTGCCGTAGGCATTACTTTTGATTGCTTGTCTGAGTCCGAAATACCAATTCTGATTTTTTTTCCAAAAGCATGCTATAAGTACATTGGCTGTAGCATCTGTCGCCTACGGCCAATGTACTTATAGCATGCTTTTGGAAAAAAAATTAAAATTGGTATTTCGGCCTCAGACAAGAAATCAAAAGCGATGCCTACGGCAACCAGTGGTCTCGGGCTATTTGCCGTGATTGGGCCCGACCGGACTCGACGTTCCTTTACGTCACGGTTCGAACGAGATAGAACGGGATTTGGCCGTACCGTAGTCCAAGCAAGGACATTGTAGGGCCAAATCACATTGAATCTCGTTCTATCTCGTTCGAATCGTGACGTAAAGGAACGCCGGGTCCGGTCGGGCCCAATCACGGCAAATAGCCTGGGACCACCGGTTGCCGTAGGCATTACTTTTGATTGCTTGTCTGAGTCCGAAATACCAATTCTGATTTTTTTTTCCAAAAGCATGCTATAAGTACATTGGCTGTAGCATCTGTCGCCTACGGCCAATGTACTTATAGCATGCTTTTGGAAAAAAAATTAAAATTGGTATTTCGGCCTCAGACAAGAAATCAAAAGCGATGCCTACGGCAACCAGTGGTCTCGGGCTATTTGCCGTGATTGGGCCCGACCGGACTCGACGTTCCTTTACGTCACGGTTCGAACGAGATAGAACGGGATTTGGCCGTACCGTAGTCCAAGCAAGGACATTGTAGGGCCAAATCACATTGAATCTCGTTCTATCTCGTTCGAATCGTGACGTAAAGGAACGCCGGGTCCGGTCGGGCCCAATCACGGCAAATAGCCTAGGACCACCGGTTGCCGTAGGCATTACTTTTGATTGCTTATCTGAGTCCGAAATACCAATTCTGATTTTTTTCTTTCCAAAAGCATGCTATAAGTACATTGGCTGTAGCATCTGTCGCCTACGGCCAATGTACTTATAGCATGCTTTTGGAAAAAAAATTAAAATTGGTATTTCGGCCTCAGACAAGAAATCAAAAGCGATGCCTACGGCAACCAGTGGTCTCGGGCTATTTGCCGTGATTGGGCCCGACCGGACTCGACGTTCCTTTACGTCACGGTTCGAACGAGATAGAACGGGATTTGGCCGTACCGTAGTCCAAACAAGGACATTGTAGGGCCAAATCACATTGAATCTCGTTCTATCTCGTTCGAATCGTGACGTAAAGGAACGCCGGGTCCGGTCGGGCCCAATCACGGCAAATAGCCTGGGACCACCGGTTGCCGTAGGCATTACTTTTGATTGCTTGTCTGAGTCCGAAATACCAATTCTGATTTTTTTTTTCCAAAAGCATGCTATAAGTACATTGGCTGTAGCATCTGTCGCCTACGGCCAATGTACTTATAGCATGCTTTTGGAAAAAAAATTAAAATTGGTATTTCGGCCTCAGACAAGAAATCAAAAGCGATGCCTACGGCAACCAGTGGTCTCGGGCTATTTGCCGTGATTGGGCCCGACCGGACTCGACGTTCCTTTACGTCACGGTTCGAACGAGATAGAACGGGATTTGGCCGTACCGTAGTCCAAACAAGGACATTGTAGGGCCAAATCACATTGAATCTCGTTCTATCTCGTTCGAATCGTGACGTAAAGGAACGCCGGGTCCGGTCGGGCCCAATCACGGCAAATAGCCTGGGACCACCGGTTGCCGTAGGCATTACTTTTGATTGCTTGTCTGAGTCCGAAATACCAATTCTGATTTTTTTTCCAAAAGCATGCTATAAGTACATTGGCTGTAGCATCTGTCGCCTACGGCCAATGTACTTATAGCATGCTTTTGGAAAAAAAATTTAAATTGGTATTTCGGCCTCAGACAAGAAATCAAAAGCGATGCCTACGGCAACCAGTGGTCTCGGGCTATTTGCCGTGATTGGGCCCGACCGGACTCGACGTTCCTTTACGTCACGGTTCGAACGAGATAGAACGGGATTTGGCAGTACCGTAGTCCAAACAAGGACATTGTAGGGCCAAATCACATTGAATCTCGTTCTATCTCGTTCGAATCGTGACGTAAAGGAACGCCGGGTCCGGTCGGGCCCAATCACGGCAAATAGCCTGGGACCACCGGTTGCCGTAGGCATTACTTTTGATTGCTTGTCTGAGTCCGAAATACCAATTATGATTTTTTTTCCAAAAGCATGCTATAAGTACATTGGCTGTAGCATCTGTCGCCTACGGCCAATGTACTTATAGCATGCTTTTGGAAAAAAAATTAAAATTGGTATTTCGGCCTCAGACAAGAAATCAAAAGCGATGCCTACGGCAACCAGTGGTCTCGGGCTATTTGCCGTGATTGGGCCCGACCGGACTCGACGTTCCTTTACGTCACGGTTCGAACGAGATAGAACGGGATTTGGCCGTACCGTAGTCCAAACAAGGACATTGTAGGGCCAAATCACATTGAATCTCGTTCTATCTCGTTCGAATCGTGACGTAAAGGAACGCCGGGTCCGGTCGGGCCCAATCACGGCAAATAGCCTGGGACCACCGGTTGCCGTAGGCATTACTTTTGATTGCTTGTCTGAGTCCGAAATACCAATTCTGATTTTTTTTCCAAAAGCATGCTATAAGTACATTGGCTGTAGCATCTGTCGCCTACGGCCAATGTACTTATAGCATGCTTTTGGAAAAAAAATTAAAATTGGTATTTCGGCCTCAGACAAGAAATCAAAAGCGATGCCTACGGCAACCAGTGGTCTCGGGCTATTTGCCGTGATTGGGCCCGACCGGACTCGACGTTCCTTTACGTCACGGTTCGAACGAGATAGAACGGGATTTGGCCGTACCGTAGTCCAAGCAAGGACATTGTAGGGCCAAATCACATTGAATCTCGTTCTATCTCGTTCGAATCGTGACGTAAAGGAACGCCGGGTCCGGTCGGGCCCAATCACGGCAAATAGCCTAGGACCACCGGTTGCCGTAGGCATTACTTTTGATTGCTTATCTGAGTCCGAAATACCAATTCTGATTTTTTTTTTCCAAAAGCATGCTATAAGTACATTGGCTGTAGCATCTGTCGCCTACGGCCAATGTACTTATAGCATGCTTTTGGAAAAAAAATTAAAATTGGTATTTCGGCCTCAGACAAGAAATCAAAAGCGATGCCTACGGCAACCAGTGGTCTCGGGCTATTTGCCGTGATTGGGCCCGACCGGACTCGACGTTCCTTTACGTCACGGTTCGAACGAGATAGAACGGGATTTGGCCGTACCGTAGTCCAAACAAGGACATTGTAGGGCCAAATCACATTGAATCTCGTTCTATCTCGTTCGAATCGTGACGTAAAGGAACGCCGGGTCCGGTCGGGCCCAATCACGGCAAATAGCCTGGGACCACCGGTTGCCGTAGGCATTACTTTTGATTGCTTGTCTGAGTCCGAAATACCAATTCTGATTTTTTTTTTCCAAAAGCATGCTATAAGTACATTGGCTGTAGCATCTGTCGCCTACGGCCAATGTACTTATAGCATGCTTTTGGAAAAAAAATTAAAATTGGTATTTCGGCCTCAGACAAGAAATCAAAAGCGATGCCTACGGCAACCAGTGGTCTCGGGCTATTTGCCGTGATTGGGCCCGACCGGACTCGACGTTCCTTTACGTCACGGTTCGAACGAGATAGAACGGGATTTGGCCGTACCGTAGTCCAAACAAGGACATTGTAGGGCCAAATCACATTGAATCTCGTTCTATCTCGTTCGAATCGTGACGTAAAGGAACGCCGGGTCCGGTCGGGCCCAATCACGGCAAATAGCCTGGGACCACCGGTTGCCGTAGGCATTACTTTTGATTGCTTGTCTGAGTCCGAAATACCAATTCTGATTTTTTTTTCCAAAAGCATGCTATAAGTACATTGGCTGTAGCATCTGTCGCCTACGGCCAATGTACTTATAGCATGCTTTTGGAAAAAAAATTTAAATTGGTATTTCGGCCTCAGACAAGAAATCAAAAGCGATGCCTACGGCAACCAGTGGTCTCGGGCTATTTGCCGTGATTGGGCCCGACCGGACTCGACGTTCCTTTACGTCACGGTTCGAACGAGATAGAACGGGATTTGGCCGTACCGTAGTCCAAACAAGGACATTGTAGGGCCAAATCACATTGAATCTCGTTCTATCTCGTTCGAATCGTGACGTAAAGGAACGCCGGGTCCGGTCGGGCCCAATCACGGCAAATAGCCTGGGACCACCGGTTGCCGTAGGCATTACTTTTGATTGCTTGTCTGAGTCCAAAATACCAATTCTGATTTTTTTTCCAAAAGCATGCTATAAGTACATTGGCTGTAGCATCTGTCGCCTACGGCCAATGTACTTATAGCATGCTTTCGGAAAAAAAATTAAAATTGGTATTTCGGCCTCAGACAAGAAATCAAAAGCGATGCCTACGGCAACCAGTGGTCTCGGGCTATTTGCCGTGATTGGGCCCGACCGGACTCGACGTTCCTTTACGTCACGGTTCGAACGAGATAGAACGGGATTTGGCCGTACCGTAGTCCAAACAAGGACATTGTAGGGCCAAATCACATTGAATCTCGTTCTATCTCGTTCGAATCGTGACGTAAAGGAACGCCGGGTCCGGTCGGGCCCAATCACGGCAAATAGCCTGGGACCACCGGTTGCCGTAGGCATTACTTTTGATTGCTTGTCTGAGTCCGAAATACCAATTCTGATTTTTTTTTCCAAAAGCATGCTATAAGTACATTGGCTGTAGCATCTGTCGCCTACGGCCAATGTACTTATAGCATGCTTTTGGAAAAAAAATTAAAATTGGTATTTCGGCCTCAGACAAGAAATCAAAAGCGATGCCTACGGCAACCAGTGGTCTCGGGCTATTTGCCGTGATTGGGCCCGACCGGACTCGACGTTCCTTTACGTCACGGTTCGAACGAGATAGAACGGGATTTGGCCGTACCGTAGTCCAAACAAGGACATTGTAGGGCCAAATCACATTGAATCTCGTTCTATCTCGTTCGAATCGTGACGTAAAGGAACGCCGGGTCCGGTCGGGCCCAATCACGGCAAATAGCCTGGGACCACCGGTTGCCGTAGGCATTGCTTTTGATTGCTTGTCTGAGTCCGAAATACCAATTCTGATTTTTTTTCCAAAAGCATGCTATAAGTACATTGGCTGTAGCATCTGTCGCCTACGGCCAATGTACTTATAGCATGCTTTTGGAAAAAAAATTAAAATTGGTATTTCGGCCTCAGACAAGAAATCAAAAGCGATGCCTACGGCAACCAGTGGTCTCGGGCTATTTGCCGTGATTGGGCCCGACCGGACTCGACGTTCCTTTACGTCACGGTTCGAACGAGATAGAACGGGATTTGGCCGTACCGTAGTCCAAACAAGGACATTGTAGGGCCAAATCACGTTGAATCTCGGTCTATGTCGTTCGAATCGTGACGTAAAGGAACGCCGGGTCCGGTCGGGCCCAATCACGGCAAATAGCCTGGGACCACCGGTTGCCGTAAGCATTGCTTTTGATTGCTTGTCTGAGTCCGAAATACCAATTCTGATTTTTTTTCCAAAAGCATGCTATAAGTACATTGGCTGTAGCATCTGTCGCCTACGGCCAATGTACTTATAGCATGCTTTTGGAAAAAAAATTAAAATTGGTATTTCGGCCTCAGACAAGAAATCAAAAGCGATGCCTACGGCAACCAGTGGTCTCGGGCTATTTGCCGTGATTGGGCCCGACCGGACTCGACGTTCCTTTACGTCACGGTTCGAACGAGATAGAACGGGATTTGGCCGTACCGTAGTCCAAACAAGGACATTGTAGGGCCAAATCACATTGAATCTCGTTCTATCTCGTTCGAATCGTGACGTAAAGGAACGCCGGGTCCGGTCGGGCCCAATCACGGCAAATAGCCTGGGACCACCGGTTGCCGTAGGTATTACTTTTGATTGCTTGTCTGAGTCCGAAATACCAATTCTGATTTTTTTTTTCCAAAAGCATGCTATAAGTACATTGGCTGTAGCATCTGTCGCCTACGGCCAATGTACTTATAGCATGCTTTTGGAAAAAAAATTAAAATTGGTATTTCGGCCTCAGACAAGAAATCAAAAGCGATGCCTACGGCAACCAGTGGTCTCGGGCTATTTGCCGTGATTGGGCCCGACCGGACTCGACGTTCCTTTACGTCACGGTTCGAACGAGATAGAACGGGATTTGGCCGTACCGTAGTCCAAGCAAGGACATTGTAGGGCCAAATCACATTGAATCTCGTTCTATCTCGTTCGAATCGTGACGTAAAGGAACGCCGGGTCCGGTCGGGCCCAATCACGGCAAATAGCCTGGGACCACCGGTTGCCGTAGGCATTACTTTTGATTGCTTGTCTGAGTCCGAAATACCAATTCTGATTTTTTTTCCAAAAGCATGCTATAAGTACATTGGCTGTAGCATCTGTCGCCTACGGCCAATGTACTTATAGCATGCTTTTGGAAAAAAAATTAAAATTGGTATTTCGGCCTCAGACAAGAAATCAAAAGCGATGCCTACGGCAACCAGTGGTCTCGGGCTATTTGCCGTGATTCGGCCCGACCGGACTCGACGTTCCTTTACGTCACGGTTCGAACGAGATAGAACGGGATTTGGCCGTACCGTAGTCCAAGCAAGGACATTGTAGGGCCAAATCACATTGAATCTCGTTCTATCTCGTTCGAATCGTGACGTAAAGGAACGCCGGGTCCGGTCGGGCCCAATCACGGCAAATAGCCTGGGACCACCGGTTGCCGTAGGCATTACTTTTGATTGCTTGTCTGAGTCCGAAATACCAATTCTGATTTTTTTTTCCAAAAGCATGCTATAAGTACATTGGCTGTAGCATCTGTCGCCTACGGCCAATGTACTTATAGCATGCTTTTGGAAAAAAAATTAAAATTGGTATTTCGGCCTCAGACAAGAAATCAAAAGCGATGCCTACGGCAACCAGTGGTCTCGGGCTATTTGCCGTGATTGGGCCCGACCGGACTCGACGTTCCTTTACGTCACGGTTCGAACGAGATAGAACGGGATTTGGCCGTACCGTAGTCCAAGCAAGGACATTGTAGGGCCAAATCACATTGAATCTCGTTCTATCTCGTTCGAATCGTGACGTAAAGGAACGCCGGGTCCGGTCGGACCCAATCACGGCAAATAGCCTGGGACCACCGGTTGCCGTAGGCATTACTTTTGATTGCTTGTCTGAGTCCGAAATACCAATTCTGATTTTTTTTCCAAAAGCATGCTATAATTACATTGGCTGTAGCATCTGTCGCCTACGGCCAATGTACTTATAGCATGCTTTTGGAAAAAAAATTAAAATTGGTATTTCGGCCTCAGACAAGAAATCAAAAGCGATGCCTACGGCAACCAGTGGTCTCGGGCTATTTGCCGTGATTGGGCCCGACCGGACTCGACGTTCCTTTACGTCACGGTTCGAACGAGATAGAACGGGATTTGGCCGTACCATAGTCCAAGCAAGGACATTGTAGGGCCAAATCACATTGAATCTCGTTCTATCTCGTTCGAATCGTGACGTAAAGGAACGCCGGGTCCGGTCGGGCCCAATCACGCCAAATAGCCTGGGACCACCGGTTGCCGTAGGCATTACTTTTGATTGCTTGTCTGAGTCCGAAATACCAATTCTGATTTTTTTTCCAAAAGCATGCTATAAGTACATTGGCTGTAGCATCTGTCGCCTACGGCCAATGTACTTATAGCATGCTTTTGGAAAAAAAATTAAAATTGGTATTTCGGCCTCAGACAAGAAATCAAAAGCGATGCCTACGGCAACCAGTGGTCTCGGGCTATTTGCCGTGATTGGCCCGACCGGACTCGACGTTCCTTTACGTCACGGTTCGAACGAGATAGAACGGGATTTGGCCGTACCGTAGTCCAAGCAAGGACATTGTAGGCCCAAATCACATTGAATCTCGTTCTATCTCGTTCGAATCGTGACGTAAAGGAACGCCGGGTCCGGTCGGGCCCAATCACGGCAAATAGCCTGGGACCACCGGTTGCCGTAGGCATTACTTTTGATTGCTTGTCTGAGTCCGAAATACCAATTCTGATTTTTTTTTCCAAAAGCATGCTATAAGTACATTGGCTGTAGCATCTGTCGCCTACGGCCAATGTACTTATAGCATGCTTTTGGAAAAAAAATTAAAATTGGTATTTCGGCCTCAGACAAGAAATCAAAAGCGATGCCTACGGCAACCAGTGGTCTCGGGCTATTTGCCGTGATTGGGCCCGACCGGACTCGACGTTCCTTTACGTCACGGTTCGGAACGAGATAGAACGGGATTTGGCCGTACCGTAGTCCAAACAAGGACATTGTAGGGCCAAATCACATTGAATCTCGTTCTATCTCGTTCGAATCGTGACGTAAAGGAACGCCGGGTCCGGTCGGGCCCAATCACGGCAAATAGCCTGGGACCACCGGTTGCCGTAAGCATTACTTTTGATTGCTTGTCTGAGTCCGAAATACCAATTCTGATTTTTTTTTCCAAAAGCATGCTATAAGTACATTGGCTGTAGCATCTGTCGCCTACGGCCAATGTACTTATAGCATGCTTTTGGAAAAAAAATTAAAATTGGTATTTCGGCCTCAGACAAGAAATCAAAAGCGATGCCTACGGCAACCAGTGGTCTCGGGCTATTTGCCGTGATTGGGCCCGACCGGACTCGACGTTCCTTTACGTCACGGTTCGAACGAGATAGAACGGGATTTGGCCGTACCGTAGTCCAAACAAGGACATTGTAGGGCCAAATCACATTGAATCTCGTTCTATCTCGTTCGAATCGTGACGTAAAGGAACGCCGGGTCCGGTCGGGCCCAATCACGGCAAATAGCCTGGGACCACCGGTTGCCGTAGGCATTACTTTTGATTGCTTGTCTGAGTCCGAAATACCAATTCTGATTTTTTTTTTCCAAAAGCATGCTATAAGTACATTGGCTGTAGCATCTGTCGCCTACGGCCAATGTACTTATAGCATGCTTTTGGAAAAAAAATTAAAATTGGTATTTCGGCCTCAGACAAGAAATCAAAAGCGATGCCTACGGCAACCAGTGGTCTCGGGCTATTTGCCGTGATTGGGCCCGACCGGACTCGACGTTCCTTTACGTCACGGTTCGAACGAGATAGAACGGGATTTGGCCGTACCGTAGTCCAAACAAGGACATTGTAGGGCCAAATCACATTGAATCTCGTTCTATCTCGTTCGAATCGTGACGTAAAGGAACGCCGGGTCCGGTCGGGCCCAATCACGGCAAATAGCCTGGGACCACCGGTTGCCGTAGGCATTACTTTTGATTGCTTGTCTGAGTCCGAAATACCAATTCTGATTTTTTTTCCAAAAGCATGCTATAAGTACATTGGCTGTAGCATCTGTCGCCTACGGCCAATGTACTTATAGCATGCTTTTGGAAAAAAAATTTAAATTGGTATTTCGGCCTCAGACAAGAAATCAAAAGCGATGCCTACGGCAACCAGTGGTCTCGGGCTATTTGCCGTGATTGGGCCCGACCGGACTCGACGTTCCTTTACGTCACGGTTCGAACGAGATAGAACGGGATTTGGCCGTACCGTAGTCCAAACAAGGACATTGTAGGGCCAAATCACATTGAATCTCGTTCTATCTCGTTCGAATCGTGACGTAAAGGAACGCCGGGTCCGGTCGGGCCCAATCACGGCAAATAGCCTGGGACCACCGGTTGCCGTAGGCATTACTTTTGATTGCTTGTCTGAGTCCGAAATACCAATTCTGATTTTTTTTTCCAAAAGCATGCTATAAGTACATTGGCTGTAGCATCTGTCGCCTACGGCCAATGTACTTATAGCATGCTTTTGGAAAAAAAATTAAAATTGGTATTTCGGCCTCAGACAAGAAATCAAAAGCGATGCCTACGGCAACCAGTGGTCTCGGGCTATTTGCCGTGATTGGGCCCGACCGGACTCGACGTTCCTTTACGTCACGGTTCGAACGAGATAGAACGGGATTTGGCCGTACCGTAGTCCAAACAAGGACATTGTAGGGCCAAATCACATTGAATCTCGTTCTATCTCGTTCGAATCGTGACGTAAAGGAACGCCGGGTCCGGTCGGGCCCAATCACGGCAAATAGCCTGGGACCACCGGTTGCCGTAGGCATTACTTTTGATTGCTTGTCTGAGTCCGAAATACCAATTCTGATTTTTTTTTTCCAAAAGCATGCTATAAGTACATTGGCTGTAGCATCTGTCGCCTACGGCCAATGTACTTATAGCATGCTTTTGGAAAAAAAATTAAAATTGGTATTTCGGCCTCAGACAAGAAATCAAAAGCGATGCCTACGGCAACCAGTGGTCTCGGGCTATTTGCCGTGATTGGGCCCGACCGGACTCGACGTTCCTTTACGTCACGGTTCGAACGAGATAGAACGGGATTTGGCCGTACCGTAGTCCAAGCAAGGACATTGTAGGGCCAAATCACATTGAATCTCGTTCTATCTCGTTCGAATCGTGACGTAAAGGAACGCCGGGTCCGGTCGGGCCCAATCACGGCAAATAGCCTAGGACCACCGGTTGCCGTAGGCATTACTTTTGATTGCTTATCTGAGTCCGAAATACCAATTCTGATTTTTTTTTCCAAAAGCATGCTATAAGTACATTGGCTGTAGCATCTGTCGCCTACGGCCAATGTACTTATAGCATGCTTTTGGAAAAAAAATTAAAATTGGTATTTCGGCCTCAGACAAGAAATCAAAAGCGATGCCTACGGCAACCAGTGGTCTCGGGCTATTTGCCGTGATTGGGCCCGACCGGACTCGACGTTCCTTTACGTCACGGTTCGAACGAGATAGAACGGGATTTGGCCGTACCGTAGTCCAAACAAGGACATTGTAGGGCCAAATCACATTGAATCTCGTTCTATCTCGTTCGAATCGTGACGTAAAGGAACGCCGGGTCCGGTCGGGCCCAATCACGGCAAATAGCCTGGGACCACCGGTTGCCGTAGGCATTACTTTTGATTGCTTGTCTGAGTCCGAAATACCAATTCTGATTTTTTTTTTCCAAAAGCATGCTATAAGTACATTGGCTGTAGCATCTGTCGCCTACGGCCAATGTACTTATAGCATGCTTTTGGAAAAAAAATTAAAATTGGTATTTCGGCCTCAGACAAGAAATCAAAAGCGATGCCTACGGCAACCAGTGGTCTCGGGCTATTTGCCGTGATTGGGCCCGACCGGACTCGACGTTCCTTTACGTCACGGTTCGAACGAGATAGAACGGGATTTGGCCGTACCGTAGTCCAAACAAGGACATTGTAGGGCCAAATCACATTGAATCTCGTTCTATCTCGTTCGAATCGTGACGTAAAGGAACGCCGGGTCCGGTCGGGCCCAATCACGGCAAATAGCCTGGGACCACCGGTTGCCGTAGGCATTACTTTTGATTGCTTGTCTGAGTCCGAAATACCAATTCTGATTTTTTTTCCAAAAGCATGCTATAAGTACATTGGCTGTAGCATCTGTCGCCTACGGCCAATGTACTTATAGCATGCTTTTGGAAAAAAAATTAAAATTGGTATTTCGGCCTCAGACAAGAAATCAAAAGCGATGCCTACGGCAACCAGTGGTCTCGGGCTATTTGCCGTGATTGGGCCCGACCGGACTCGACGTTCCTTTACGTCACGGTTCGAACGAGATAGAACGGGATTTGGCCGTACCGTAGTCCAAACAAGGACATTGTAGGGCCAAATCACATTGAATCTCGTTCTATCTCGTTCGAATCGTGACGTAAAGGAACGCCGGGTCCGGTCGGGCCCAATCACGGCAAATAGCCTGGGACCACCGGTTGCCGTAGGCATTACTTTTGATTGCTTGTCTGAGTCCGAAATACCAATTCTGATTTTTTTTCCAAAAGCATGCTATAAGTACATTGGCTGTAGCATCTGTCGCCTACGGCCAATGTACTTATAGCATGCTTTTGGAAAAAAAATTAAAATTGGTATTTCGGCCTCAGACAAGAAATCAAAAGCGATGCCTACGGCAACCAGTGGTCTCGGGCTATTTGCCGTGATTGGGCCCGACCGGACTCGACGTTCCTTTACGTCACGGTTCGAACGAGATAGAACGGGATTTGGCCGTACCGTAGTCCAAACAAGGACATTGTAGGGCCAAATCACATTGAATCTCGTTCTATCTCGTTCGAATCGTGACGTAAAGGAACGCCGGGTCCGGTCGGGCCCAATCACGCCAAATAGCCTGGGACCACCGGTTGCCGTAGGCATTACTTTTGATTGCTTGTCTGAGTCCGAAATACCAATTCTGATTTTTTTTTCCAAAAGCATGCTATAAGTACATTGGCTGTAGCATCTGTCGCCTACGGCCAATGTACTTATAGCATGCTTTTGGAAAAAAAATTAAAATTGGTATTTCGGCCTCAGACAAGAAATCAAAAGCGATGCCTACGGCAACCAGTGGTCTCGGGCTATTTGCCGTGATTGGGCCCGACCGGACTCGACGTTCCTTTACGTCACGGTTCGAACGAGATAGAACGGGATTTGGCCGTACCGTAGTCCAAACAAGGACATTGTAGGGCCAAATCACGTTGAATCTCGTTCTATGTCGTTCGAATCGTGACGTAAAGGAACGCCGGGTCCGGTCGGGCCCAATCACGGCAAATAGCCTGGGACCACCGGTTGCCGTAGGCATTGCTTTTGATTGCTTGTCTGAGTCCGAAATACCAATTCTGATTTTTTTTCCAAAAGCATGCTATAAGTACATTGGCTGTAGCATCTGTCGCCTACGGCCAATGTACTTATAGCATGCTTTTGGAAAAAAAATTAAAATTGGTATTTCGGCCTCAGACAAGAAATCAAAAGCGATGCCTACGGCAACCAGTGGTCTCGGGCTATTTGCCGTGATTGGGCCCGACCGGACTCGACGTTCCTTTACGTCACGGTTCGAACGAGATAGAACGGGATTTGGCCGTACCGTAGTCCAAACAAGGACATTGTAGGGCCAAATCACGTTGAATCTCGTTCTATCTCGTTCGAATCGTGACGTAAAGGAACGTCGGGTCCGGTCGGGCCCAATCACGGCAAATAGCCTGGGACCACCGGTTGCCGTAGGCATTACTTTTGATTGCTTGTCTGAGTCCGAAATACCAATTCTGATTTTTTTTCCAAAAGCATGCTTTAAGTACATTGGCTGTAGCATCTGTCGCCTACGGCCAATGTACTTATAGCATGCTTTTGGAAAAAAAATTAAAATTGGTATTTCGGCCTCAGACAAGAAATCAAAAGCGATGCCTACGGCAACCAGTGGTCTCGGGCTATTTGCCGTGATTGGGCCCGACCGGACTCGACGTTCCTTTACGTCACGGTTCGAACGAGATAGAACGGGATTTGGCCGTACCGTAGTCCAAACAAGGACATTGTAGGGCCAAATCACGTTGAATCTCGTTCTATCTCGTTCGAATCGTGACGTAAAGGAACGCCGGGTCCGGTCGGGCCCAATCACGGCAAATAGCCTGGGACCACCGGTTGCCGTAGGCATTACTTTTGATTGCTTGTCTGAGTCCGAAATACCAATTCTGATTTTTTTTTCCAAAAGCATGCTATAAGTACATTGGCTGTAGCATCTGTCGCCTACGGCCAATGTACTTATAGCATGCTTTTGGAAAAAAAATTAAAATTGGTATTTCGGCCTCAGACAAGAAATCAAAAGCGATGCCTACGGCAACCAGTGGTCTCGGGCTTTTTGCCGTGATTGGGCCCGACCGGACTCGACGTTCCTTTACGTCACGGTTCGAACGAGATAGAACGGGATTTGGCCGTACCGTAGTCCAAACAAGGACATTGTAGGGCCAAATCACATTGAATCTCGTTCTATCTCGTTCGAATCGTGACGTAAAGGAACGCCGGGTCCGGTCGGGCCCAATCACGGCAAATAGCCTGGGACCACCGGTTGCCGTAAGCATTACTTTTGATTGCTTGTCTGAGTCCGAAATACCAATTCTGATTTTTTTTTCCAAAAGCATGCTATAAGTACATTGGCTGTAGCATCTGTCGCCTACGGCCAATGTACTTATAGCATGCTTTTGGAAAAAAAATTAAAATTGGTATTTCGGCCTCAGACAAGAAATCAAAAGCGATGCCTACGGCAACCAGTGGTCTCGGGCTATTTGCCGTGATTGGGCCCGACCGGACTCGACGTTCCTTTACGTCACGGTTCGAACGAGATAGAACGGGATTTGGCCGTACCGTAGTCCAAACAAGGACATTGTAGGGCCAAATCACATTGAATCTCGTTCTATCTCGTTCGAATCGTGACGTAAAGGAACGCCGGGTCCGGTCGGGCCCAATCACGGCAAATAGCCTGGGACCACCGGTTGCCGTAGGCATTACTTTTGATTGCTTGTCTGAGTCCGAAATACCAATTCTGATTTTTTTTTCCAAAAGCATGCTATAAGTACATTGGCTGTAGCATCTGTCGCCTACGGCCAATGTACTTATAGCATGCTTTTGGAAAAAAAATTAAAATTGGTATTTCGGCCTCAGACAAGAAATCAAAAGCGATGCCTACGGCAACCAGTGGTCTCGGGCTATTTGCCGTGATTGGGCCCGACCGGACTCGACGTTCCTTTACGTCACGGTTCGAACGAGATAGAACGGAATTTGGCCGTACCGTAGTCCAAACAAGGACATTGTAGGGCCAAATCAAGTTGAATCTCGTTCTATCTCGTTCGAATCGTGACGTAAAGGAACGTCGGGTCCGGTCGGGCCCAATCACGGCAAATAGCCTGGGACCACCGGTTGCCGTAGGCATTGCTTTTGATTGCTTGTCTGAGTCCGAAATACCAATTCTGATTTTTTTTCCAAAAGCATGCTATAAGTACATTGGCTGTAGCATCTGTCGCCTACGGCCAATGTACTTATAGCATGCTTTTGGAAAAAAAATTAAAATTGGTATTTCGGCCTCAGACAAGAAATCAAAAGCGATGCCTACGGCAACCAGTGGTCTCGGGCTATTTGCCGTGATTGGGCCCGACCGGACTCGACGTTCCTTTACGTCACGGTTCGAACGAGATAGAACGGGATTTGGCCGTACCGTAGTCCAAACAAGGACATTGTAGGGCCAAATCACGTTGAATCTCGTTCTATCTCGTTCGAATCGTGACGTAAAGGAACGCCGGGTCCGGTCGGGCCCAATCACGGCAAATAGCCTGGGACCACCGGTTGCCGTAGGCATTACTTTTGATTGCTTGTCTGAGTCCGAAATACCAATTCTGATTTTTTTTCCAAAAGCATGCTATAAGTACATTGGCTGTAGCATCTGTCGCCTACGGCCAATGTACTTATAGCATGCTTTTGGAAAAAAAATTAAAATTGGTATTTCGGCCTCAGACAAGAAATCAAAAGCGATGCCTACGGCAACCAGTGGTCTCGGGCTATTTGCCGTGATTGGGCCCGACCGGACTCGACGTTCCTTTACGTCACGGTTCGAACGAGATAGAACGGGATTTGGCCGTACCGTAGTCCAAGCAAGGACATTGTAGGGCCAAATCACATTGAATCTCGTTCTATCTCGTTCGAATCGTGACGTAAAGGAACGCCGGGTCCGGTCGGGCCCAATCACGGCAAATAGCCTGGGACCACCGGTTGCCGTAGGCATTACTTTTGATTGCTTGTCTGAGTCCGAAATACC
Source organism: Branchiostoma lanceolatum (assembly GCA_035149815.1). Taxonomy (NCBI): domain Eukaryota; kingdom Metazoa; phylum Chordata; class Leptocardii; order Amphioxiformes; family Branchiostomatidae; genus Branchiostoma; species Branchiostoma lanceolatum. The sequence goes on from CM068879.1 coordinate 14,060,730, forward strand.
AATTCTGATTTTTTTTCCAAAAGCATGCTATAAGTACATTGGCTGTAGCATCTGTCGCCTACGGCCAATGTACTTATAGCATGCTTTTGGAAAAAAAATTAAAATTGGTATTTCGGCCTCAGACAAGAAATCAAAAGCGATGCCTACGGCAACCAGTGGTCTCGGGCTATTTGCCGTGATTGGGCCCGACCGGACTCGACGTTCCTTTACGTCACGGTTCGAACGAGATAGAACGGGATTTGGCCGTACCGTAGTCCAAACAAGGACATTGTAGGGCCAAATCACATTGAATCTCGTTCTATCTCGTTCGAATCGTGACGTAAAGGAACGCCGGGTCCGGTCGGGCCCAATCACGGCAAATAGCCTGGGACCACCGGTTGCCGTAGGCATTACTTTTGATTGCTTGTCTGAGTCCGAAATACCAATTCTTTTTTTTTTTCCAAAAGCATGCTATAAGTACATTGGCAGTAGCATCTGTCGCCTACGGCCAATGTACTTATAGCATGCTTTTGGAAAAAAAAATTAAAATTGGTATTTCGGCCTCAGACAAGAAATCAAAAGCGATGCCTACGGCAACCAGTGGTCTCGGGCTATTTGCCGTGATTGGGCCCGACCGGACTCGACGTTCCTTTACGTCACGGTTCGAACGAGATAGAACGGGATTTGGCCGTACCGTAGTCCAAACAAGGACATTGTAGGGCCAAATCACGTTGAATCTCGTTCTATCTCGTTCGAATCGTGACGTAAAGGAACGTCGGGTCCGGTCGGGCCCAATCACGGCAAATAGCCTGGGACCACCGGTTGCCGTAGGCATTACTTTTGATTGCTTGTCTGAGTCCGAAATACCAATTCTGATTTTTTTTCTAAAAGCATGCTATAAGTACATTGGCTGTAGCATCTGTCGCCTACGGCCAATGTACTTATAGCATGCTTTTGGAAAAAAAATTAAAATTGGTATTTCGGCCTCAGACAAGAAATCAAAAGCGATGCCTACGGCAACCAGTGGTCTCGGGCTATTTGCCGTGATTGGGCCCGACCGGACTCGACGTTCCTTTACGTCACGGTTCGAACGAGATAGAACGGGATTTGGCCGTACCGTAGTCCAAGCAAGGACATTGTAGGGCCAAATCACATTGAATCTCGTTCTATGTCGTTCGAATCGTGACGTAAAGGAACGCCGGGTCCGGTCGGGCCCAATCACGGCAAATAGCCTGGGACCACCGGTTGCCGTAGGCATTACTTTTGATTGCTTGTCTGAGTCCGAAATACCAATTCTGATTTTTTTTCCAAAAGCATGCTATAAGTACATTGGCTGTAGCATCTGTCGCCTACGGCCAATGTACTTATAGCATGCTTTTGGAAAAAAAATTAAAATTGGTATTTCGGCCTCAGACAAGAAATCAAAAGCGATGCCTACGGCAACCAGTGGTCTCGGGCTATTTGCCGTGATTGGGCCCGACCGGACTCGACGTTCCTTTACGTCACGGTTCGAACGAGATAGAACGGGATTTGGCCGTACCGTAGTCCAAGCAAGGACATTGTAGGGCCAAATCACATTGAATCTCGTTCTATCTCGTTCGAATCGTGACGTAAAGGAACGCCGGGTCCGGTCGGGCCCAATCACGGCAAATAGCCTGGGACCACCGGTTGCCGTAGGCATTACTTTTGATTGCTTGTCTGAGTCCGAAATACCAATTCTGATTTTTTTTTCCAAAAGCATGCTATAAGTACATTGGCTGTAGCATCTGTCGCCTACGGCCAATGTACTTATAGCATGCTTTTGGAAAAAAAATTAAAATTGGTATTTCGGCCTCAGACAAGAAATCAAAAGCGATGCCTACGGCAACCAGTGGTCTCGGGCTATTTGCCGTGATTGGGCCCGACCGGACTCGACGTTCCTTTACGTCACGGTTCGAACGAGATAGAACGGGATTTGGCCGTACCGTAGTCCAAGCAAGGACATTGTAGGGCCAAATCACATTGAATCTCGTTCTATGTCGTTCGAATCGTGACGTAAAGGAACGCCGGGTCCGGTCGGGCCCAATCACGGCAAATAGCCTGGGACCACCGGTTGCCGTAGGCATTACTTTTGATTGCTTGTCTGAGTCCGAAATACCAATTCTGATTTTTTTTCCAAAAGCATGCTATAAGTACATTGGCTGTAGCATCTGTCGCCTACGGCCAATGTACTTATAGCATGCTTTTGGAAAAAGAATTAAAATTGGTATTTCGGCCTCAGACAAGAAATCAAAAGCGATGCCTACGGCAACCAGTGGTCTCGGGCTATTTGCCGTGATTGGGCCCGACCGGACTCGACGTTCCTTTACGTCACGGTTCGAACGAGATAGAACGGGATTTGGCCGTACCGTAGTCCAAGCAAGGACATTGTAGGGCCAAATCACATTGAATCTCGTTCTATCTCGTTCGAATCGTGACGTAAAGGAACGCCGGGTCCGGTCGGGCCCAATCACGGCAAATAGCCTGGGACCACCGGTTGCCGTAGGCATTACTTTTGATTGCTTGTCTGAGTCCGAAATACCAATTCTGATTTTTTTTTCCAAAAGCATGCTATAAGTACATTGGCTGTAGCATCTGTCGCCTACGGCCAATGTACTTATAGCATGCTTTTGGAAAAAGAATTAAAATTGGTATTTCGGCCTCAGACAAGAAATCAAAAGCGATGCCTACGGCAACCAGTGGTCTCGGGCTATTTGCCGTGATTGGGCCCGACCGGACTCGACGTTCCTTTACGTCACGGTTCGAACGAGATAGAACGGGATTTGGCCGTACCGTAGTCCAAACAAGGACATTGTAGGGCCAAATCACATTGAATCTCGTTCTATCTCGTTCGAATCGTGACGTAAAGGAACGCCGGGTCCGGTCGGGCCCAATCACGCCAAATAGCCTGGGACCACCGGTTGCCGTAGGCATTACTTTTGATTGCTTGTCTGAGTCCGAAATACCAATTCTGATTTTTTTTCCAAAAGCATGCTATAAGTACATTGGCTGTAGCATCTGTCGCCTACGGCCAATGTACTTATAGCATGCTTTTGGAAAAAAAATTAAAATTGGTATTTCGGCCTCAGACAAGAAATCAAAAGCGATGCCTACGGCAACCAGTGGTCTCGGGCTATTTGCCGTGATTGGGCCCGACCGGACTCGACGTTCCTTTACGTCACGGTTCGAACGAGATAGAACGGGATTTGGCCGTACCGTAGTCCAAACAAGGACATTGTAGGGCCAAATCACATTGAATCTCGTTCTATCTCGTTCGAATCGTGACGTAAAGGAACGCCGGGTCCGGTCGGGCCCAATCACGGCAAATAGCCTGGGACCACCGGTTGCCGTAGGCATTACTTTTGATTGCTTGTCTGAGTCCGAAATACCAATTCTGATTTTTTTTTCCAAAAGCATGCTATAAGTACATTGGCTGTAGCATCTGTCGCCTACGGCCAATGTACTTATAGCATGCTTTTGGAAAAAAAATTAAAATTGGTATTTCGGCCTCAGACAAGAAATCAAAAGCGATGCCTACGGCAACCAGTGGTCTCGGGCTATTTGCCGTGATTGGGCCCGACCGGACTCGACGTTCCTTTACGTCACGGTTCGAACGAGATAGAACGGGATTTGGCCGTACCGTAGTCCAAGCAAGGACATTGTAGGGCCAAATCACATTGAATCTCGTTCTATCTCGTTCGAATCGTGACGTAAAGGAACGCCGGGTCCGGTCGGGCCCAATCACGGCAAATAGCCTGGGACCACCGGTTGCCGTAGGCATTACTTTTGATTGCTTGTCTGAGTCCGAAATACCAATTCTGATTTTTTTTCCAAAAGCATGCTATAAGTACATTGGCTGTAGCATCTGTCGCCTACGGCCAATGTACTTATAGCATGCTTTTGGAAAAAAATTAAAATTGGTATTTCGGCCTCAGACAAGAAATCAAAAGCGATGCCTACGGCAACCAGTGGTCTCGGGCTATTTGCCGTGATTGGGCCCGACCGGACTCGACGTTCCTTTACGTCACGGTTCGAACGAGATAGAACGGGATTTGGCCGTACCGTAGTCCAAGCAAGGACATTGTAGGGCCAAATCACATTGAATCTCGTTCTATCTCGTTCGAATCGTGACGTAAAGGAACGCCGGGTCCGGTCGGGCCCAATCACGGCAAATAGCCTGGGACCACCGGTTGCCGTAGGCATTACTTTTGATTGCTTGTCTGAGTCCGAAATACCAATTCTGATTTTTTTTTCCAAAAGCATGCTATAAGTACATTGGCTGTAGCATCTGTCGCCTACGGCCAATGTACTTATAGCATGCTTTTGGAAAAAGAATTAAAATTGGTATTTCGGCCTCAGACAAGAAATCAAAAGCGATGCCTACGGCAACCAGTGGTCTCGGGCTATTTGCCGTGATTGGGCCCGACCGGACTCGACGTTCCTTTACGTCACGGTTCGAACGAGATAGAACGGGATTTGGCCGTACCGTAGTCCAAACAAGGACATTGTAGGGCCAAATCACATTGAATCTCGTTCTATCTCGTTCGAATCGTGACGTAAAGGAACGCCGGGTCCGGTCGGGCCCAATCACGCCAAATAGCCTGGGACCACCGGTTGCCGTAGGCATTACTTTTGATTGCTTGTCTGAGTCCGAAATACCAATTCTGATTTTTTTTTCCAAAAGCATGCTATAAGTACATTGGCTGTAGCATCTGTCGCCTACGGCCAATGTACTTATAGCATGCTTTTGGAAAAAAAATTAAAATTGGTATTTCGGCCTCAGACAAGAAATCAAAAGCGATGCCTACGGCAACCAGTGGTCTCGGGCTATTTGCCGTGATTGGGCCCGACCGGACTCGACGTTCCTTTACGTCACGGTTCGAACGAGATAGAACGGGATTTGGCCGTACCGTAGTCCAAGCAAGGACATTGTAGGGCCAAATCACATTGAATCTCGTTCTATGTCGTTCGAATCGTGACGTAAAGGAACGCCGGGTCCGGTCGGGCCCAATCACGGCAAATAGCCTGGGACCACCGGTTGCCGTAGGCATTACTTTTGATTGCTTGTCTGAGTCCGAAATACCAATTCTGATTTTTTTTTCCAAAAGCATGCTATAAGTACATTGGCTGTAGCATCTGTCGCCTACGGCCAATGTACTTATAGCATGCTTTTGGAAAAAAAATTAAAATTGGTATTTCGGCCTCAGACAAGAAATCAAAAGCGATGCCTACGGCAACCAGTGGTCTCGGGCTATTTGCCGTGATTGGGCCCGACCGGACTCGACGTTCCTTTACGTCACGGTTCGAACGAGATAGAACGGGATTTGGCCGTACCGTAGTCCAAGCAAGGACATTGTAGGGCCAAATCACATTGAATCTCGTTCTATCTCGTTCGAATCGTGACGTAAAGGAACGCCGGGTCCGGTCGGGCCCAATCACGGCAAATAGCCTGGGACCACCGGTTGCCGTAGGCATTACTTTTGATTGCTTGTCTGAGTCCGAAATACCAATTCTGATTTTTTTTCCAAAAGCATGCTATAAGTACATTGGCTGTAGCATCTGTCGCCTACGGCCAATGTACTTATAGCATGCTTTTGGAAAAAAAATTAAAATTGGTATTTCGGCCTCAGACAAGAAATCAAAAGCGATGCCTACGGCAACCAGTGGTCTCGGGCTATTTGCCGTGATTGGGCCCGACCGGACTCGACGTTCCTTTACGTCACGGTTCGAACGAGATAGAACGGGATTTGGCCGTACCGTAGTCCAAACAAGGACATTGTAGGGCCAAATCACATTGAATCTCGTTCTATCTCGTTCGAATCGTGACGTAAAGGAACGCCGGGTCCGGTCGGGCCCAATCACGCCAAATAGCCTGGGACCACCGGTTGCCGTAGGCATTACTTTTGATTGCTTGTCTGAGTCCGAAATACCAATTCTGATTTTTTTTTCCAAAAGCATGCTATAAGTACATTGGCAGTAGCATCTGTCGCCTACGGCCAATGTACTTATAGCATGCTTTTGGAAAAAAAATTAAAATTGGTATTTCGGCCTCAGACAAGAAATCAAAAGCGATGCCTACGGCAACCAGTGGTCTCGGGCTATTTGCCGTGATTGGGCCCGACCGGACTCGACGTTCCTTTACGTCACGGTTCGAACGAGATAGAACGGGATTTGGCCGTACCGTAGTCCAAGCAAGGACATTGTAGGGCCAAATCACATTGAATCTCGTTCTATGTCGTTCGAATCGTGACGTAAAGGAACGCCGGGTCCGGTCGGGCCCAATCACGGCAAATAGCCTGGGACCACCGGTTGCCGTAGGCATTACTTTTGATTGCTTGTCTGAGTCCGAAATACCAATTCTGATTTTTTTCCAAAAGCATGCTATAAGTACATTGGCTGTAGCATCTGTCGCCTACGGCCAATGTACTTATAGCATGCTTTTGGAAAAAAAATCAAAATTGGTATTTCGGCCTCAGACAAGAAATCAAAAGCGATGCCTACGGCAACCAGTGGTCTCGGGCTATTTGCCGTGATTGGGCCCGACCGGACTCGACGTTCCTTTACGTCACGGTTCGAACGAGATAGAACGGGATTTGGCCGTACCGTAGTCCAAGCAAGGACATTGTAGGGCCAAATCACATTGAATCTCGTTCTATCTCGTTCGAATCGTGACGTAAAGGAACGCCGGGTCCGGTCGGGCCCAATCACGGCAAATAGCCTGGGACCACCGGTTGCCGTAGGCATTACTTTTGATTGCTTGTCTGAGTCCGAAATACCAATTCTGATTTTTTTTCCAAAAGCATGCTATAAGTACATTGGCTGTAGCATCTGTCGCCTACGGCCAATGTACTTATAGCATGCTTTTGGAAAATAATTAAAATTGGTATTTCGGCCTCAGACAAGAAATCAAAAGCGATGCCTACGGCAACCAGTGGTCTCGGGCTATTTGCCGTGATTGGGCCCGACCGGACTCGACGTTCCTTTACGTCACGGTTCGAACGAGATAGAACGGGATTTGGCCGTACCGTAGTCCAAACAAGGACATTGTAGGGCCAAATCACGTTGAATCTCGTTCTATGTCGTTCGAATCGTGACGTAAAGGAACGCCGGGTCCGGTCGGGCCCAATCACGGCAAATAGCCTGGGACCACCGGTTGCCGTAGGCATTGCTTTTGATTGCTTGTCTGAGTCCGAAATACCAATTCTGATTTTTTTTCCAAAAGCATGCTATAAGTACATTGGCTGTAGCATCTGTCGCCTACGGCCAATGTACTTATAGCATGCTTTTGGAAAAAAAATTAAAATTGGTATTTCGGCCTCAGACAAGAAATCAAAAGCGATGCCTACGGCAACCAGTGGTCTCGGGCTATTTGCCGTGATTGGGCCCGACCGGACTCGACGTTCCTTTACGTCACGGTTCGAACGAGATAGAACGGAATTTGGCCGTACCGTAGTCCAAACAAGGACATTGTAGGGCCAAATCAAGTTGAATCTCGTTCTATCTCGTTCGAATCGTGACGTAAAGGAACGTCGGGTCCGGTCGGGCCCAATCACGGCAAATAGCCTGGGACCACCGGTTGCCGTAGGCATTGCTTTTGATTGCTTGTCTGAGTCCGAAATACCAATTCTGATTTTTTTTCCAAAAGCATGCTATAAGTACATTGGCTGTAGCATCTGTCGCCTACGGCCAATGTACTTATAGCATGCTTTTGGAAAAAAAATTAAAATTGGTATTTCGGCCTCAGACAAGAAATCAAAAGCGATGCCTACGGCAACCAGTGGTCTCGGGCTATTTGCCGTGATTCGGCCCGACCGGACTCGACGTTCCTTTACGTCACGGTTCGAACGAGATAGAACGGGATTTGGCCGTACCGTAGTCCAAGCAAGGACATTGTAGGGCCAAATCACATTGAATCTCGTTCTATCTCGTTCGAATCGTGACGTAAAGGAACGCCGGGTCCGGTCGGGCCCAATCACGGCAAATAGCCTGGGACCACCGGTTGCCGTAGGCATTACTTTTGATTGCTTGTCTGAGTCCGAAATACCAATTCTGATTTTTTTTTCCAAAAGCATGCTATAAGTACATTGGCTGTAGCATCTGTCGCCTACGGCCAATGTACTTATAGCATGCTTTTGGAAAAAAAATTAAAATTGGTATTTCGGCCTCAGACAAGAAATCAAAAGCGATGCCTACGGCAACCAGTGGTCTCGGGCTATTTGCCGTGATTGGGCCCGACCGGACTCGACGTTCCTTTACGTCACGGTTCGAACGAGATAGAACGGGATTTGGCCGTACCGTAGTCCAAACAAGGACATTGTAGGGCCAAATCACATTGAATCTCGTTCTATCTCGTTCGAATCGTGACGTAAAGGAACGCCGGGTCCGGTCGGGCCCAATCACGCCAAATAGCCTGGGACCACCGGTTGCCGTAGGCATTACTTTTGATTGCTTGTCTGAGTCCGAAATACCAATTCTGATTTTTTTTCCAAAAGCATGCTATAAGTACATTGGCTGTAGCATCTGTCGCCTACGGCCAATGTACTTATAGCATGCTTTTGGAAAAAAAATTAAAATTGGTATTTCGGCCTCAGACAAGAAATCAAAAGCGATGCCTACGGCAACCAGTGGTCTCGGGCTATTTGCCGTGATTGGGCCCGACCGGACTCGACGTTCCTTTACGTCACGGTTCGAACGAGATAGAACGGGATTTGGCCGTACCGTAGTCCAAGCAAGGACATTGTAGGGCCAAATCACATTGAATCTCGTTCTATCTCGTTCGAATCGTGACGTAAAGGAACGCCGGGTCCGGTCGGGCCCAATCACGGCAAATAGCCTGGGACCACCGGTTGCCGTAGGCATTACTTTTGATTGCTTGTCTGAGTCCGAAATACCAATTCTGATTTTTTTTTCCAAAAGCATGCTATAAGTACATTGGCTGTAGCATCTGTCGCCTACGGCCAATGTACTTATAGCATGCTTTTGGAAAAAAAATTAAAATTGGTATTTCGGCCTCAGACAAGAAATCAAAAGCGATGCCTACGGCAACCAGTGGTCTCGGGCTATTTGCCGTGATTGGGCCCGACCGGACTCGACGTTCCTTTACGTCACGGTTCGAACGAGATAGAACGGAATTTGGCCGTACCGTAGTCCAAACAAGGACATTGTAGGGCCAAATCAAGTTGAATCTCGTTCTATCTCGTTCGAATCGTGACGTAAAGGAACGCCGGGTCCGGTCGGGCCCAATCACGGCAAATAGCCTGGGACCACCGGTTGCCGTAGGCATTGCTTTTGATTGCTTGTCTGAGTCCGAAATACCAATTCTGATTTTTTTTCCAAAAGCATGCTATAAGTACATTGGCTGTAGCATCTGTCGCCTACGGCCAATGTACTTATAGCATGCTTTTGGAAAAAAAATTAAAATTGGTATTTCGGCCTCAGACAAGAAATCAAAAGCGATGCCTACGGCAACCAGTGGTCTCGGGCTATTTGCCGTGATTGGGCCCGACCGGACTCGACGTTCCTTTACGTCACGGTTCGAACGAGATAGAACGGGATTTGGCCGTACCGTAGTCCAAACAAGGACATTGTAGGGCCAAATCACGTTGAATCTCGTTCTATCTCGTTCGAATCGTGACGTAAAGGAACGCCGGGTCCGGTCGGGCCCAATCACGGCAAATAGCCTGGGACCACCGGTTGCCGTAGGCATTGCTTTTGATTGCTTGTCTGAGTCCGAAATACCAATTCTGATTTTTTTTCCAAAAGCATGCTATAAGTACATTGGCTGTAGCATCTGTCGCCTACGGCCAATGTACTTATAGCATGCTTTTGGAAAAAAAATTAAAATTGGTATTTCGGCCTCAGACAAGAAATCAAAAGCGATGCCTACGGCAACCAGTGGTCTCGGGCTATTTGCCGTGATTGGGCCCGACCGGACTCGACGTTCCTTTACGTCACGGTTCGAACGAGATAGAACGGGATTTGGCCGTACCGTAGTCCAAACAAGGACATTGTAGGGCCAAATCACATTGAATCTCGTTCTATCTCGTTCGAATCGTGACGTAAAGGAACGCCGGGTCCGGTCGGGCCCAATCACGGCAAATAGCCTGGGACCACCGGTTGCCGTAGGCATTACTTTTGATTGCTTGTCTGAGTCCGAAATACCAATTCTGATTTTTTTTCCAAAAGCATGCTATAAGTACATTGGCTGTAGCATCTGTCGCCTACGGCCAATGTACTTATAGCATGCTTTTGGAAAAAAAATTAAAATTGGTATTTCGGCCTCAGACAAGAAATCAAAAGCGCTGCCTACGGCAACCAGTGGTCTCGGGCTATTTGCCGTGATTGGGCCCGACCGGACTCGACGTTCCTTTACGTCACGGTTCGAACGAGATAGAACGGGATTTGGCCGTACCGTAGTCCAAGCAAGGACATTGTAGGGCCAAATCACATTGAATCTCGTTCTATCTCGTTCGAATCGTGACGTAAAGGAACGCCGGGTCCGGTCGGGCCCAATCACGGCAAATAGCCTGGGACCACCGGTTGCCGTAGGCATTACTTTTGATTGCTTGTCTGAGTCCGAAATACCAATTCTGATTTTTTTTTCCAAAAGCATGCTATAAGTACATTGGCTGTAGCATCTGTCGCCTACGGCCAATGTACTTATAGCATGCTTTTGGAAAAAAAATTAAAATTGGTATTTCGGCCTCAGACAAGAAATCAAAAGCGATGCCTACGGCAACCAGTGGTCTCGGGCTATTTGCCGTGATTGGGCCCGACCGGACTCGACGTTCCTTTACGTCACGGTTCGAACGAGATAGAACGGGATTTGGCCGTACCGTAGTCCAAGCAAGGACATTGTAGGGCCAAATCACATTGAATCTCGTTCTATCTCGTTCGAATCGTGACGTAAAGGAACGCCGGGTCCGGTCGGGCCCAATCACGCCAAATAGCCTGGGACCACCGGTTGCCGTAGGCATTACTTTTGATTGCTTGTCTGAGTCCGAAATACCAATTCTGATTTTTTTTTCCAAAAGCATGCTATAAGTACATTGGCTGTAGCATCTGTCGCCTACGGCCAATGTACTTATAGCATGCTTTTGGAAAAAAAATTAAAATTGGTATTTCGGCCTCAGACAAGAAATCAAAAGCGATGCCTACGGCAACCAGTGGTCTCGGGCTATTTGCCGTGATTGGGCCCGACCGGACTCGACGTTCCTTTACGTCACGGTTCGAACGAGATAGAACGGGATTTGGCCGTACCGTAGTCCAAGCAAGGACATTGTAGGGCCAAATCACATTGAATCTCGTTCTATCTCGTTCGAATCGTGACGTAAAGGAACGCCGGGTCCGGTCCGGCCCAATCACGGCAAATAGCCTGGGACCACCGGTTGCCGTAGGCATTACTTTTGATTGCTTATCTGAGTCCGAAATACCAATTCTGATTTTTTTTTCCAAAAGCATGCTATAAGTACATTGGCTGTAGCATCTGTCGCCTACGGCCAATGTACTTATAGCATGCTTTTGGAAAAAAAATTAAAATTGGTATTTCGGCCTCAGACAAGAAATCAAAAGCGATGCCTACGGCAACCAGTGGTCTCGGGCTATTTGCCGTGATTGGGCCCGACCGGACTCGACGTTCCTTTACGTCACGGTTCGAACGAGATAGAACGGGATTTGGCCGTACCGTAGTCCAAACAAGGACATTGTAGGGCCAAATCACGTTGAATCTCGTTCTATCTCGTTCGAATCGTGACGTAAAGGAACGCCGGGTCCGGTCGGGCCCAATCACGGCAAATAGCCTGGGACCACCGGTTGCCGTAGGCATTACTTTTGATTGCTTGTCTGAGTCCGAAATACCAATTCTGATTTTTTTTCCAAAAGCATGCTATAAGTACATTGGCTGTAGCATCTGTCGCCTACGGCCAATGTACTTATAGCATGCTTTTGGAAAAAAAATTAAAATTGGTATTTCGGCCTCAGACAAGAAATCAAAAGCGATGCCTACGGCAACCAGTGGTCTCGGGCTATTTGCCGTGATTGGGCCCGACCGGACTCGACGTTCCTTTACGTCACGGTTCGAACGAGATAGAACGGGATTTGGCCGTACCGTAGTCCAAACAAGGACATTGTAGGGCCAAATCACATTGAATCTCGTTCTATCTCGTTCGAATCGTGACGTAAAGGAACGCCGGGTCCGGTCGGGCCCAATCACGGCAAATAGCCTGGGACCACCGGTTGCCGTAGGCATTACTTTTGATTGCTTGTCTGAGTCCGAAATACCAATTCTTTTTTTTTTTTCAAAAAGCATGCTATAAGTACATTGGCTGTAGCATCTGTCGCCTACGGCCAATGTACTTATAGCATGCTTTTGGAAAAAAAATTAAAATTGGTATTTCGGCCTCAGACAAGAAATCAAAAGCGATGCCTACGGCAACCAGTGGTCTCGGGCTATTTGCCGTGATTGGGCCCGACCGGACTCGACGTTCCTTTACGTCACTGTTCGAACGAGATAGAACGGGATTTGGCCGTACCGTAGTCCAAACAAGGACATTGTAGGGCCAAATCACATTGAATCTCGTTCTATCTCGTTCGAATCGTGACGTAAAGGAACGCCGGGTCCGGTCGGGCCCAATCACGGCAAATAGCCTGGGACCACCGGTTGCCGTAGGCATTACTTTTGATTGCTTGTCTGAGTCCGAAATACCAATTCTGATTTTTTTTTCCAAAAGCATGCTATAAGTACATTGGCTGTAGCATCTGTCGCCTACGGCCAATGTACTTATAGCATGCTTTTGGAAAAAAAATTAAAATTGGTATTTCGGCCTCAGACAAGAAATCAAAAGCGATGCCTACGGCAACCAGTGGTCTCGGGCTATTTGCCGTGATTGGGCCCGACCGGACTCGACGTTCCTTTACGTCACGGTTCGAACGAGATAGAACGGGATTTGGCCGTACCGTAGTCCAAACAAGGACATTGTAGGGCCAAATCACATTGAATCTCGTTCTATCTCGTTCGAATCGTGACGTAAAGGAACGCCGGGTCCGGTCGGGCCCAATCACGGCAAATAGCCTGGGACCACCGGTTGCCGTAGGCATTACTTTTGATTGCTTGTCTGAGTCCGAAATACCAATTCTGATTTTTTTTTTCCAAAAGCATGCTATAAGTACATTTGCTGTAGCATCTGTCGCCTACGGCCAATGTACTTATAGCATGCTTTTGGAAAAAAAATTAAAATTGGTAATTCGGCCTCAGACAAGAAATCAAAAGCGATGCCTACGGCAACCAGTGGTCTCGGGCTATTTGCCGTGATTGGGCCCGACCGGACTCGACGTTCCTTTACGTCACGGATCGAACGAGATAGAACGGGATTTGGCCGTACCGTAGTCCAAACAAGGACATTGTAGGGCCAAATCACATTGAATCTCGTTCTATCTCGTTCGAATCGTGACGTAAAGGAACGCCGGGTCCGGTCGGGCCCAATCACGGCAAATAGCCTGGGACCACCGGTTGCCGTAGGCATTACTTTTGATTGCTTGTCTGAGTCCGAAATACCAATTCTGATTTTTTTTTCCAAAAGCATGCTATAAGTACATTGGCTGTAGCATCTGTCGCCTACGGCCAATGTACTTATAGCATGCTTTTGGAAAAAAAATTAAAATTGGTATTTCGGCCTCAGACAAGAAATCAAAAGCGATGCCTACGGCAACCAGTGGTCTCGGGCTATTTGCCGTGATTGGGCCCGACCGGACTCGACGTTCCTTTACGTCACGGTTCGAACGAGATAGAACGGGATTTGGCCGTACCTTAGTCCAAACAAGGACATTGTAGGGCCAAATCACATTGAATCTCGTTCTATCTCGTTCGAATCGTGACGTAAAGGAACGCCGGGTCCGGTCGGGCCCAATCACGGCAAATAGCCTGGGACCACCGGTTGCCGTAGGCATTACTTTTGATTGCTTGTCTGAGTCCGAAATACCAATTCTGATTTTTTTTTTCCAAAAGCATGCTATAAGTACATTGGCTGTAGCATCTGTCGCCTACGGCCAATGTACTTATAGCATGCTTTTGGAAAAAAAATTAAAATTGGTATTTCGGCCTCAGACAAGAAATCAAAAGCGATGCCTACGGCAACCAGTGGTCTCGGGCTATTTGCCGTGATTGGGCCCGACCGGACTCGACGTTCCTTTACGTCACGGTTCGAACGAGATAGAACGGGATTTGGCCGTACCGTAGTCCAAACAAGGACATTGTAGGGCCAAATCACATTGAATCTCGTTCTATCTCGTTCGAATCGTGACGTAAAGGAACGCCGGGTCCGGTCGGGCCCAATCACGGCAAATAGCCTGGGACCACCGGTTGCCGTAGGCATTACTTTTGATTGCTTGTCTGAGTCCGAAATACCAATTCTGATTTTTTTTTTCCAAAAGCATGCTATAAGTACATTGGCTGTAGCATCTGTCGCCTACGGCCAATGTACTTATAGCATGCTTTTGGAAAAAAAATTAAAATTGGTATTTCGGCCTCAGACAAGAAATCAAAAGCGATGCCTACGGCAACCAGTGGTCTCGGGCTATTTGCCGTGATTGGGCCCGACCGGACTCGACGTTCCTTTACGTCACGGTTCGAACGAGATAGAACGGGATTTGGCCGTACCGTAGTCCAAACAAGGACATTGTAGGGCCAAATCACATTGAATCTCGTTCTATCTCGTTCGAATCGTGACGTAAAGGAACGCCGGGTCCGGTCGGGCCCAATCACGGCAAATAGCCTGGGACCACCGGTTGCCGTAGGCATTACTTTTGATTGCTTGTCTGAGTCCGAAATACCAATTCTGATTTTTTTTTCCAAAAGCATGCTATAAGTACATTGGCTGTAGCATCTGTCGCCTACGGCCAATGTACTTATAGCATGCTTTTGGAAAAAAAATTAAAATTGGTATTTCGGCCTCAGACAAGAAATCAAAAGCGATGCCTACGGCAACCAGTGGTCTCGGGCTATTTGCCGTGATTGGGCCCGACCGGACTCGACGTTCCTTTACGTCACGGTTCGAACGAGATAGAACGGGATTTGGCCGTACCGTAGTCCAAACAAGGACATTGTAGGGCCAAATCACATTGAATCTCGTTCTATCTCGTTCGAATCGTGACGTAAAGGAACGCCGGGTCCGGTCGGGCCCAATCACGGCAAATAGCCTGGGACCACCGGTTGCCGTAGGCATTACTTTTGATTGCTTGTCTGAGTCCGAAATACCAATTCTGATTTTTTTTTTCCAAAAGCATGCTATAAGTACATTGGCTGTAGCATCTGTCGCCTACGGCCAATGTACTTATAGCATGCTTTTGGAAAAAAAATTAAAATTGGTATTTCGGCCTCAGACAAGAAATCAAAAGCGATGCCTACGGCAACCAGTGGTCTCGGGCTATTTGCCGTGATTGGGCCCGACCGGACTCGACGTTCCTTTACGTCACGGTTCGAACGAGATAGAACGGGATTTGGCCGTACCGTAGTCCAAACAAGGACATTGTAGGGCCAAATCACATTGAATCTCGTTCTATCTCGTTCGAATCGTGACGTAAAGGAACGCCGGGTCCGGTCGGGCCCAATCACGGCAAATAGCCTGGGACCACCGGTTGCCGTAGGCATTACTTTTGATTGCTTGTCTGAGTCCGAAATACCAATTCTGATTTTTTTTTTCCAAAAGCATGCTATAAGTACATTGGCTGTAGCATCTGTCGCCTACGGCCAATGTACTTATAGCATGCTTTTGGAAAAAAAATTAAAATTGGTATTTCGGCCTCAGACAAGAAATCAAAAGCGATGCCTACGGCAACCAGTGGTCTCGGGCTATTTGCCGTGATTGGGCCCGACCGGACTCGACGTTCCTTTACGTCACGGTTCGAACGAGATAGAACGGGATTTGGCCGTACCGTAGTCCAAACAAGGACATTGTAGGGCCAAATCACATTGAATCTCGTTCTATCTCGTTCGAATCGTGACGTAAAGGAACGCCGGGTCCGGTCGGGCCCAATCACGGCAAATAGCCTGGGACCACCGGTTGCCGTAGGCATTACTTTTGATTGCTTGTCTGAGTCCGAAATACCAATTCTGATTTTTTTTTTCCAAAAGCATGCTATAAGTACATTGGCTGTAGCATCTGTCGCCTACGGCCAATGTACTTATAGCATGCTTTTGGAAAAAAAATTAAAATTGGTATTTCGGCCTCAGACAAGAAATCAAAAGCGATGCCTACGGCAACCAGTGGTCTCGGGCTATTTGCCGTGATTGGGCCCGACCGGACTCGACGTTCCTTTACGTCACGGTTCGAACGAGATAGAACGGGATTTGGCCGTACCGTAGTCCAAACAAGGACATTGTAGGGCCAAATCACATTGAATCTCGTTCTATCTCGTTCGAATCGTGACGTAAAGGAACGCCGGGTCCGGTCGGGCCCAATCACGGCAAATAGCCTGGGACCACCGGTTGCCGTAGGCATTACTTTTGATTGCTTGTCTGAGTCCGAAATACCAATTCTGATTTTTTTTTTCCAAAAGCATGCTATAAGTACATTGGCTGTAGCATCTGTCGCCTACGGCCAATGTACTTATAGCATGCTTTTGGAAAAAAAATTAAAATTGGTATTTCGGCCTCAGACAAGAAATCAAAAGCGATGCCTACGGCAACCAGTGGTCTCGGGCTATTTGCCGTGATTGGGCCCGACCGGACTCGACGTTCCTTTACGTCACGGTTCGAACGAGATAGAACGGGATTTGGCCGTACCGTAGTCCAAACAAGGACATTGTAGGGCCAAATCACATTGAATCTCGTTCTATCTCGTTCGAATCGTGACGTAAAGGAACGCCGGGTCCGGTCGGGCCCAATCACGGCAAATAGCCTGGGACCACCGGTTGCCGTAGGCATTACTTTTGATTGCTTGTCTGAGTCCGAAATACCAATTCTGATTTTTTTTTTCCAAAAGCATGCTATAAGTACATTGGCTGTAGCATCTGTCGCCTACGGCCAATGTACTTATAGCATGCTTTTGGAAAAAAAATTAAAATTGGTATTTCGGCCTCAGACAAGAAATCAAAAGCGATGCCTACGGCAACCAGTGGTCTCGGGCTATTTGCCGTGATTGGGCCCGACCGGACTCGACGTTCCTTTACGTCACGGTTCGAACGAGATAGAACGGGATTTGGCCGTACCGTAGTCCAAACAAGGACATTGTAGGGCCAAATCACATTGAATCTCGTTCTATCTCGTTCGAATCGTGACGTAAAGGAACGCCGGGTCCGGTCGGGCCCAATCACGGCAAATAGCCTGGGACCACCGGTTGCCGTAGGCATTACTTTTGATTGCTTGTCTGAGTCCGAAATACCAATTCTGATTTTTTTTTTCCAAAAGCATGCTATAAGTACATTGGCTGTAGCATCTGTCGCCTACGGCCAATGTACTTATAGCATGCTTTTGGAAAAAAAATTAAAATTGGTATTTCGGCCTCAGACAAGAAATCAAAAGCGATGCCTACGGCAACCAGTGGTCTCGGGCTATTTGCCGTGATTGGGCCCGACCGGACTCGACGTTCCTTTACGTCACGGTTCGAACGAGATAGAACGGGATTTGGCCGTACCGTAGTCCAAACAAGGACATTGTAGGGCCAAATCACATTGAATCTCGTTCTATCTCGTTCGAATCGTGACGTAAAGGAACGCCGGGTCCGGTCGGGCCCAATCACGGCAAATAGCCTGGGACCACCGGTTGCCGTAGGCATTACTTTTGATTGCTTGTCTGAGTCCGAAATACCAATTCTGATTTTTTTTTTCCAAAAGCATGCTATAAGTACATTGGCTGTAGCATCTGTCGCCTACGGCCAATGTACTTATAGCATGCTTTTGGAAAAAAAATTAAAATTGGTATTTCGGCCTCAGACAAGAAATCAAAAGCGATGCCTACGGCAACCAGTGGTCTCGGGCTATTTGCCGTGATTGGGCCCGACCGGACTCGACGTTCCTTTACGTCACGGTTCGAACGAGATAGAACGGGATTTGGCCGTACCGTAGTCCAAACAAGGACATTGTACCAAATCACATTGAATCTCGTTCTATCTCGTTCGAATCGTGACGTAAAGGAACGCCGGGTCCGGTCGGGCCCAATCACGGCAAATAGCCTAGGACCACCGGTTGCCGTAGGCATTACTTTTGATTGCTTGTCTGAGTCCGAAATACCAATTCTGATTTTTTTTTTCCAAAAGCATGCTATAAGTACATTGGCTGTAGCATCTGTCGCCTACGGCCAATGTACTTATAGCATGCTTTTGGAAAAAAAATTAAAATTGGTATTTCGGCCTCAGACAAGAAATCAAAAGCGATGCCTACGGCAACCAGTGGTCTCGGGCTATTTGCCGTGATTGGGCCCGACCGGACTCGACGTTCCTTTACGTCACGGTTCGAACGAGATAGAACGGGATTTGGCCGTACCGTAGTCCAAACAAGGACATTGTAGGGCCAAATCACATTGAATCTCGTTCTATCTCGTTCGAATCGTGACGTAAAGGAACGCCGGGTCCGGTCGGGCCCAATCACGGCAAATAGCCTGGACCACCGGTTGCCGTAGGCATTACTTTTGATTGCTTGTCTGAGTCCGAAATACCAATTCTGATTTTTTTTTTCCAAAAGCATGCTATAAGTACATTGGCTGTAGCATCTGTCGCCTACGGCCAATGTACTTATAGCATGCTTTTGGAAAAAAAATTAAAATTGGTATTTCGGCCTCAGACAAGAAATCAAAAGCGATGCCTACGGCAACCAGTGGTCTCGGGCTATTTGCCGTGATTGGGCCCGACCGGACTCGACGTTCCTTTACGTCACGGTTCGAACGAGATAGAACGGGATTTGGCCGTACCGTAGTCCAAACAAGGACATTGTAGGGCCAAATCACATTGAATCTCGTTCTATCTCGTTCGAATCGTGACGTAAAGGAACGCCGGGTCCGGTCGGGCCCAATCACGGCAAATAGCCTGGGACCACCGGTTGCCGTAGGCATTACTTTTGATTGCTTGTCTGAGTCCGAAATACCAATTCTGATTTTTTTTTTCCAAAAGCATGCTATAAGTACATTGGCTGTAGCATCTGTCGCCTACGGCCAATGTACTTATAGCATGCTTTTGGAAAAAAAATTAAATTGGTATTTCGGCCTCAGACAAGAAATCAAAAGCGATGCCTACGGCAACCAGTGGTCTCGGGCTATTTGCCGTGATTGGGCCCGACCGGACTCGACGTTCCTTTACGTCACGGTTCGAACGAGATAGAACGGGATTTGGCCGTACCGTAGTCCAAACAAGGACATTGTAGGGCCAAATCACATTGAATCTCGTTCTATCTCGTTCGAATCGTGACGTAAAGGAACGCCGGGTCCGGTCGGGCCCAATCACGGCAAATAGCCTAGGACCACCGGTTGCCGTAGGCATTACTTTTGATTGCTTGTCTGAGTCCGAAATACCAATTCTGATTTTTTTTTTCCAAAAGCATGCTATAAGTACATTGGCTGTAGCATCTGTCGCCTACGGCCAATGTACTTATAGCATGCTTTTGGAAAAAAAATTAAAATTGGTATTTCGGCCTCAGACAAGAAATCAAAAGCGATGCCTACGGCAACCAGTGGTCTCGGGCTATTTGCCGTGATTGGGCCCGACCGGACTCGACGTTCCTTTACGTCACGGTTCGAACGAGATAGAACGGGATTTGGCCGTACCGTAGTCCAAACAAGGACATTGTAGGGCCAAATCACATTGAATCTCGTTCTATCTCGTTCGAATCGTGACGTAAAGGAACGCCGGGTCCGGTCGGGCCCAATCACGGCAAATAGCCTGGGACCACCGGTTGCCGTAGGCATTACTTTTGATTGCTTGTCTGAGTCCGAAATACCAATTCTGATTTTTTTTTCCAAAAGCATGCTATAAGTACATTGGCTGTAGCATCTGTCGCCTACGGCCAATGTACTTATAGCATGCTTTTGGAAAAAAAATTAAAATTGGTATTTCGGCCTCAGACAAGAAATCAAAAGCGATGCCTACGGCAACCAGTGGTCTCGGGCTATTTGCCGTGATTGGGCCCGACCGGACTCGACGTTCCTTTACGTCACGGTTCGAACGAGATAGAACGGGATTTGGCCGTACCGTAGTCCAAACAAGGACATTGTAGGGCCAAATCACATTGAATCTCGTTCTATCTCGTTCGAATCGTGACGTAAAGGAACGCCGGGTCCGGTCGGGCCCAATCACGGCAAATAGCCTGGGACCACCGGTTGCCGTAGGCATTACTTTTGATTGCTTGTCTGAGTCCGAAATACCAATTCTGATTTTTTTTTTCCAAAAGCATGCTATAAGTACATTGGCTGTAGCATCTGTCGCCTACGGCCAATGTACTTATAGCATGCTTTTGGAAAAAAAATTAAAATTGGTATTTCGGCCTCAGACAAGAAATCAAAAGCGATGCCTACGGCAACCAGTGGTCTCGGGCTATTTGCCGTGATTGGGCCCGACCGGACTCGACGTTCCTTTACGTCACGGTTCGAACGAGATAGAACGGGATTTGGCCGTACCGTAGTCCAAACAAGGACATTGTAGGGCCAAATCACATTGAATCTCGTTCTATCTCGTTCGAATCGTGACGTAAAGGAACGCCGGGTCCGGTCGGGCCCAATCACGGCAAATAGCCTGGGACCACCGGTTGCCGTAGGCATTACTTTTGATTGCTTGTCTGAGTCCGAAATACCAATTCTGATTTTTTTTTCCAAAAGCATGCTATAAGTACATTGGCTGTAGCATCTGTCGCCTACGGCCAATGTACTTATAGCATGCTTTTGGAAAAAAAATTAAAATTGGTATTTCGGCCTCAGACAAGAAATCAAAAGCGATGCCTACGGCAACCAGTGGTCTCGGGCTATTTGCCGTGATTGGGCCCGACCGGACTCGACGTTCCTTTACGTCACGGTTCGAACGAGATAGAACGGGATTTGGCCGTACCGTAGTCCAAACAAGGACATTGTAGGGCCAAATCACATTGAATCTCGTTCTATCTCGTTCGAATCGTGACGTAAAGGAACGCCGGGTCCGGTCGGGCCCAATCACGGCAAATAGCCTGGGACCACCGGTTGCCGTAGGCATTACTTTTGATTGCTTGTCTGAGTCCGAAATACCAATTCTGATTTTTTTTTCCAAAAGCATGCTATAAGTACATTGGCTGTAGCATCTGTCGCCTACGGCCAATGTACTTATAGCATGCTTTTGGAAAAAAAATTAAAATTGGTATTTCGGCCTCAGACAAGAAATCAAAAGCGATGCCTACGGCAACCAGTGGTCTCGGGCTATTTGCCGTGATTGGGCCCGACCGGACTCGACGTTCCTTTACGTCACGGTTCGAACGAGATAGAACGGGATTTGGCCGTACCGTAGTCCAAACAAGGACATTGTAGGGCCAAATCACATTGAATCTCGTTCTATCTCGTTCGAATCGTGACGTAAAGGAACGCCGGGTCCGGTCGGGCCCAATCACGGCAAATAGCCTGGGACCACCGGTTGCCGTAGGCATTACTTTTGATTGCTTGTCTGAGTCCGAAATACCAATTCTGATTTTTTTTTCCAAAAGCATGCTATAAGTACATTGGCTGTAGCATCTGTCGCCTACGGCCAATGTACTTATAGCATGCTTTTGGAAAAAAAATTAAAATTGGTATTTCGGCCTCAGACAAGAAATCAAAAGCGATGCCTACGGCAACCAGTGGTCTCGGGCTATTTGCCGTGATTGGGCCCGACCGGACTCGACGTTCCTTTACGTCACGGTTCGAACGAGATAGAACGGGATTTGGCCGTACCGTAGTCCAAACAAGGACATTGTAGGGCCAAATCACATTGAATCTCGTTCTATCTCGTTCGAATCGTGACGTAAAGGAACGCCGGGTCCGGTCGGGCCCAATCACGGCAAATAGCCTGGGACCACCGGTTGCCGTAGGCATTACTTTTGATTGCTTGTCTGAGTCCGAAATACCAATTCTGATTTTTTTTTTCCAAAAGCATGCTATAAGTACATTGGCTGTAGCATCTGTCGCCTACGGCCAATGTACTTATAGCATGCTTTTGGAAAAAAAATTAAAATTGGTATTTCGGCCTCAGACAAGAAATCAAAAGCGATGCCTACGGCAACCAGTGGTCTCGGGCTATTTGCCGTGATTGGGCCCGACCGGACTCGACGTTCCTTTACGTCACGGTTCGAACGAGATAGAACGGGATTTGGCCGTACCGTAGTCCAAACAAGGACATTGTAGGGCCAAATCACATTGAATCTCGTTCTATCTCGTTCGAATCGTGACGTAAAGGAACGCCGGGTCCGGTCGGGCCCAATCACGGCAAATAGCCTGGGACCACCGGTTGCCGTAGGCATTACTTTTGATTGCTTGTCTGAGTCCGAAATACCAATTCTGATTTTTTTTTTCCAAAAGCATGCTATAAGTACATTGGCTGTAGCATCTGTCGCCTACGGCCAATGTACTTATAGCATGCTTTTGGAAAAAAAATTAAAATTGGTATTTCGGCCTCAGACAAGAAATCAAAAGCGATGCCTACGGCAACCAGTGGTCTCGGGCTATTTGCCGTGATTGGGCCCGACCGGACTCGACGTTCCTTTACGTCACGGTTCGAACGAGATAGAACGGGATTTGGCCGTACCGTAGTCCAAACAAGGACATTGTAGGGCCAAATCACATTGAATCTCGTTCTATCTCGTTCGAATCGTGACGTAAAGGAACGCCGGGTCCGGTCGGGCCCAATCACGGCAAATAGCCTGGGACCACCGGTTGCCGTAGGCATTACTTTTGATTGCTTGTCTGAGTCCGAAATACCAATTCTGATTTTTTTTTTCCAAAAGCATGCTATAAGTACATTGGCTGTAGCATCTGTCGCCTACGGCCAATGTACTTATAGCATGCTTTTGGAAAAAAAATTAAAATTGGTATTTCGGCCTCAGACAAGAAATCAAAAGCGATGCCTACGGCAACCAGTGGTCTCGGGCTATTTGCCGTGATTGGGCCCGACCGGACTCGACGTTCCTTTACGTCACGGTTCGAACGAGATAGAACGGGATTTGGCCGTACCGTAGTCCAAACAAGGACATTGTAGGGCCAAATCACATTGAATCTCGTTCTATCTCGTTCGAATCGTGACGTAAAGGAACGCCGGGTCCGGTCGGGCCCAATCACGGCAAATAGCCTGGGACCACCGGTTGCCGTAGGCATTACTTTTGATTGCTTGTCTGAGTCCGAAATACCAATTCTGATTTTTTTTTCCAAAAGCATGCTATAAGTACATTGGCTGTAGCATCTGTCGCCTACGGCCAATGTACTTATAGCATGCTTTTGGAAAAAAAATTAAAATTGGTATTTCGGCCTCAGACAAGAAATCAAAAGCGATGCCTACGGCAACCAGTGGTCTCGGGCTATTTGCCGTGATTGGGCCCGACCGGACTCGACGTTCCTTTACGTCACGGTTCGAACGAGATAGAACGGGATTTGGCCGTACCGTAGTCCAAACAAGGACATTGTAGGGCCAAATCACATTGAATCTCGTTCTATCTCGTTCGAATCGTGACGTAAAGGAACGCCGGGTCCGGTCGGGCCCAATCACGGCAAATAGCCTGGGACCACCGGTTGCCGTAGGCATTACTTTTGATTGCTTGTCTGAGTCCGAAATACCAATTCTGATTTTTTTTTTCCAAAAGCATGCTATAAGTACATTGGCTGTAGCATCTGTCGCCTACGGCCAATGTACTTATAGCATGCTTTTGGAAAAAAAATTAAAATTGGTATTTCGGCCTCAGACAAGAAATCAAAAGCGATGCCTACGGCAACCAGTGGTCTCGGGCTATTTGCCGTGATTGGGCCCGACCGGACTCGACGTTCCTTTACGTCACGGTTCGAACGAGATAGAACGGGATTTGGCCGTACCGTAGTCCAAACAAGGACATTGTAGGGCCAAATCACATTGAATCTCGTTCTATCTCGTTCGAATCGTGACGTAAAGGAACGCCGGGTCCGGTCGGGCCCAATCACGGCAAATAGCCTGGGACCACCGGTTGCCGTAGGCATTACTTTTGATTGCTTGTCTGAGTCCGAAATACCAATTCTGATTTTTTTTTTCCAAAAGCATGCTATAAGTACATTGGCTGTAGCATCTGTCGCCTACGGCCAATGTACTTATAGCATGCTTTTGGAAAAAAAATTAAAATTGGTATTTCGGCCTCAGACAAGAAATCAAAAGCGATGCCTACGGCAACCAGTGGTCTCGGGCTATTTGCCGTGATTGGGCCCGACCGGACTCGACGTTCCTTTACGTCACGGTTCGAACGAGATAGAACGGGATTTGGCCGTACCGTAGTCCAAACAAGGACATTGTAGGGCCAAATCACATTGAATCTCGTTCTATCTCGTTCGAATCGTGACGTAAAGGAACGCCGGGTCCGGTCGGGCCCAATCACGGCAAATAGCCTGGGACCACCGGTTGCCGTAGGCATTACTTTTGATTGCTTGTCTGAGTCCGAAATACCAATTCTGATTTTTTTTTTCCAAAAGCATGCTATAAGTACATTGGCTGTAGCATCTGTCGCCTACGGCCAATGTACTTATAGCATGCTTTTGGAAAAAAAATTAAAATTGGTATTTCGGCCTCAGACAAGAAATCAAAAGCGATGCCTACGGCAACCAGTGGTCTCGGGCTATTTGCCGTGATTGGGCCCGACCGGACTCGACGTTCCTTTACGTCACGGTTCGAACGAGATAGAACGGGATTTGGCCGTACCGTAGTCCAAACAAGGACATTGTAGGGCCAAATCACATTGAATCTCGTTCTATCTCGTTCGAATCGTGACGTAAAGGAACGCCGGGTCCGGTCGGGCCCAATCACGGCAAATAGCCTGGGACCACCGGTTGCCGTAGGCATTACTTTTGATTGCTTGTCTGAGTCCGAAATACCAATTCTGATTTTTTTTTCCAAAAGCATGCTATAAGTACATTGGCTGTAGCATCTGTCGCCTACGGCCAATGTACTTATAGCATGCTTTTGGAAAAAAAATTAAAATTGGTATTTCGGCCTCAGACAAGAAATCAAAAGCGATGCCTACGGCAACCAGTGGTCTCGGGCTATTTGCCGTGATTGGGCCCGACCGGACTCGACGTTCCTTTACGTCACGGTTCGAACGAGATAGAACGGGATTTGGCCGTACCGTAGTCCAAACAAGGACATTGTAGGGCCAAATCACATTGAATCTCGTTCTATCTCGTTCGAATCGTGACGTAAAGGAACGCCGGGTCCGGTCGGGCCCAATCACGGCAAATAGCCTGGGACCACCGGTTGCCGTAGGCATTACTTTTGATTGCTTGTCTGAGTCCGAAATACCAATTCTGATTTTTTTTTTCCAAAAGCATGCTATAAGTACATTGGCTGTAGCATCTGTCGCCTACGGCCAATGTACTTATAGCATGCTTTTGGAAAAAAAATTAAAATTGGTATTTCGGCCTCAGACAAGAAATCAAAAGCGATGCCTACGGCAACCAGTGGTCTCGGGCTATTTGCCGTGATTGGGCCCGACCGGACTCGACGTTCCTTTACGTCACGGTTCGAACGAGATAGAACGGGATTTGGCCGTACCGTAGTCCAAACAAGGACATTGTAGGGCCAAATCACATTGAATCTCGTTCTATCTCGTTCGAATCGTGACGTAAAGGAACGCCGGGTCCGGTCGGGCCCAATCACGGCAAATAGCCTGGGACCACCGGTTGCCGTAGGCATTACTTTTGATTGCTTGTCTGAGTCCGAAATACCAATTCTGATTTTTTTTTTCCAAAAGCATGCTATAAGTACATTGGCTGTAGCATCTGTCGCCTACGGCCAATGTACTTATAGCATGCTTTTGGAAAAAAAATTAAAATTGGTATTTCGGCCTCAGACAAGAAATCAAAAGCGATGCCTACGGCAACCAGTGGTCTCGGGCTATTTGCCGTGATTGGGCCCGACCGGACTCGACGTTCCTTTACGTCACGGTTCGAACGAGATAGAACGGGATTTGGCCGTACCGTAGTCCAAACAAGGACATTGTAGGGCCAAATCACATTGAATCTCGTTCTATCTCGTTCGAATCGTGACGTAAAGGAACGCCGGGTCCGGTCGGGCCCAATCACGGCAAATAGCCTGGGACCACCGGTTGCCGTAGGCATTACTTTTGATTGCTTGTCTGAGTCCGAAATACCAATTCTGATTTTTTTTTTCCAAAAGCATGCTATAAGTACATTGGCTGTAGCATCTGTCGCCTACGGCCAATGTACTTATAGCATGCTTTTGGAAAAAAAATTAAAATTGGTATTTCGGCCTCAGACAAGAAATCAAAAGCGATGCCTACGGCAACCAGTGGTCTCGGGCTATTTGCCGTGATTGGGCCCGACCGGACTCGACGTTCCTTTACGTCACGGTTCGAACGAGATAGAACGGGATTTGGCCGTACCGTAGTCCAAACAAGGACATTGTAGGGCCAAATCACATTGAATCTCGTTCTATCTCGTTCGAATCGTGACGTAAAGGAACGCCGGGTCCGGTCGGGCCCAATCACGGCAAATAGCCTGGGACCACCGGTTGCCGTAGGCATTACTTTTGATTGCTTGTCTGAGTCCGAAATACCAATTCTGATTTTTTTTTTCCAAAAGCATGCTATAAGTACATTGGCTGTAGCATCTGTCGCCTACGGCCAATGTACTTATAGCATGCTTTTGGAAAAAAAATTAAAATTGGTATTTCGGCCTCAGACAAGAAATCAAAAGCGATGCCTACGGCAACCAGTGGTCTCGGGCTATTTGCCGTGATTGGGCCCGACCGGACTCGACGTTCCTTTACGTCACGGTTCGAACGAGATAGAACGGGATTTGGCCGTACCGTAGTCCAAACAAGGACATTGTAGGGCCAAATCACATTGAATCTCGTTCTATCTCGTTCGAATCGTGACGTAAAGGAACGCCGGGTCCGGTCGGGCCCAATCACGGCAAATAGCCTGGGACCACCGGTTGCCGTAGGCATTACTTTTGATTGCTTGTCTGAGTCCGAAATACCAATTCTGATTTTTTTTTTCCAAAAGCATGCTATAAGTACATTGGCTGTAGCATCTGTCGCCTACGGCCAATGTACTTATAGCATGCTTTTGGAAAAAAAATTAAAATTGGTATTTCGGCCTCAGACAAGAAATCAAAAGCGATGCCTACGGCAACCAGTGGTCTCGGGCTATTTGCCGTGATTGGGCCCGACCGGACTCGACGTTCCTTTACGTCACGGTTCGAACGAGATAGAACGGGATTTGGCCGTACCGTAGTCCAAACAAGGACATTGTAGGGCCAAATCACATTGAATCTCGTTCTATCTCGTTCGAATCGTGACGTAAAGGAACGCCGGGTCCGGTCGGGCCCAATCACGGCAAATAGCCTGGGACCACCGGTTGCCGTAGGCATTACTTTTGATTGCTTGTCTGAGTCCGAAATACCAATTCTGATTTTTTTTTTCCAAAAGCATGCTATAAGTACATTGGCTGTAGCATCTGTCGCCTACGGCCAATGTACTTATAGCATGCTTTTGGAAAAAAAATTAAAATTGGTATTTCGGCCTCAGACAAGAAATCAAAAGCGATGCCTACGGCAACCAGTGGTCTCGGGCTATTTGCCGTGATTGGGCCCGACCGGACTCGACGTTCCTTTACGTCACGGTTCGAACGAGATAGAACGGGATTTGGCCGTACCGTAGTCCAAACAAGGACATTGTAGGGCCAAATCACATTGAATCTCGTTCTATCTCGTTCGAATCGTGACGTAAAGGAACGCCGGGTCCGGTCGGGCCCAATCACGGCAAATAGCCTGGGACCACCGGTTGCCGTAGGCATTACTTTTGATTGCTTGTCTGAGTCCGAAATACCAATTCTGATTTTTTTTTTCCAAAAGCATGCTATAA
This sequence comes from Branchiostoma lanceolatum, assembly GCA_035149815.1. NCBI lineage: Eukaryota > Metazoa > Chordata > Leptocardii > Amphioxiformes > Branchiostomatidae > Branchiostoma > Branchiostoma lanceolatum. Next base: position 14,088,752 of record CM068879.1, read on the forward strand.
GTACATTGGCTGTAGCATCTGTCGCCTACGGCCAATGTACTTATAGCATGCTTTTGGAAAAAAAATTAAAATTGGTATTTCGGCCTCAGACAAGAAATCAAAAGCGATGCCTACGGCAACCAGTGGTCTCGGGCTATTTGCCGTGATTGGGCCCGACCGGACTCGACGTTCCTTTACGTCACGGTTCGAACGAGATAGAACGGGATTTGGCCGTACCGTAGTCCAAACAAGGACATTGTAGGGCCAAATCACATTGAATCTCGTTCTATCTCGTTCGAATCGTGACGTAAAGGAACGCCGGGTCCGGTCGGGCCCAATCACGGCAAATAGCCTGGGACCACCGGTTGCCGTAGGCATTACTTTTGATTGCTTGTCTGAGTCCGAAATACCAATTCTGATTTTTTTTTTCCAAAAGCATGCTATAAGTACATTGGCTGTAGCATCTGTCGCCTACGGCCAATGTACTTATAGCATGCTTTTGGAAAAAAAATTAAAATTGGTATTTCGGCCTCAGACAAGAAATCAAAAGCGATGCCTACGGCAACCAGTGGTCTCGGGCTATTTGCCGTGATTGGGCCCGACCGGACTCGACGTTCCTTTACGTCACGGTTCGAACGAGATAGAACGGGATTTGGCCGTACCGTAGTCCAAACAAGGACATTGTAGGGCCAAATCACATTGAATCTCGTTCTATCTCGTTCGAATCGTGACGTAAAGGAACGCCGGGTCCGGTCGGGCCCAATCACGGCAAATAGCCTGGGACCACCGGTTGCCGTAGGCATTACTTTTGATTGCTTGTCTGAGTCCGAAATACCAATTCTGATTTTTTTTTTCCAAAAGCATGCTATAAGTACATTGGCTGTAGCATCTGTCGCCTACGGCCAATGTACTTATAGCATGCTTTTGGAAAAAAAATTAAAATTGGTATTTCGGCCTCAGACAAGAAATCAAAAGCGATGCCTACGGCAACCAGTGGTCTCGGGCTATTTGCCGTGATTGGGCCCGACCGGACTCGACGTTCCTTTACGTCACGGTTCGAACGAGATAGAACGGGATTTGGCCGTACCGTAGTCCAAACAAGGACATTGTAGGGCCAAATCACATTGAATCTCGTTCTATCTCGTTCGAATCGTGACGTAAAGGAACGCCGGGTCCGGTCGGGCCCAATCACGGCAAATAGCCTGGGACCACCGGTTGCCGTAGGCATTACTTTTGATTGCTTGTCTGAGTCCGAAATACCAATTCTGATTTTTTTTTTCCAAAAGCATGCTATAAGTACATTGGCTGTAGCATCTGTCGCCTACGGCCAATGTACTTATAGCATGCTTTTGGAAAAAAAATTAAAATTGGTATTTCGGCCTCAGACAAGAAATCAAAAGCGATGCCTACGGCAACCAGTGGTCTCGGGCTATTTGCCGTGATTGGGCCCGACCGGACTCGACGTTCCTTTACGTCACGGTTCGAACGAGATAGAACGGGATTTGGCCGTACCGTAGTCCAAACAAGGACATTGTAGGGCCAAATCACATTGAATCTCGTTCTATCTCGTTCGAATCGTGACGTAAAGGAACGCCGGGTCCGGTCGGGCCCAATCACGGCAAATAGCCTGGGACCACCGGTTGCCGTAGGCATTACTTTTGATTGCTTGTCTGAGTCCGAAATACCAATTCTGATTTTTTTTTTCCAAAAGCATGCTATAAGTACATTGGCTGTAGCATCTGTCGCCTACGGCCAATGTACTTATAGCATGCTTTTGGAAAAAAAATTAAAATTGGTATTTCGGCCTCAGACAAGAAATCAAAAGCGATGCCTACGGCAACCAGTGGTCTCGGGCTATTTGCCGTGATTGGGCCCGACCGGACTCGACGTTCCTTTACGTCACGGTTCGAACGAGATAGAACGGGATTTGGCCGTACCGTAGTCCAAACAAGGACATTGTAGGGCCAAATCACATTGAATCTCGTTCTATCTCGTTCGAATCGTGACGTAAAGGAACGCCGGGTCCGGTCGGGCCCAATCACGGCAAATAGCCTGGGACCACCGGTTGCCGTAGGCATTACTTTTGATTGCTTGTCTGAGTCCGAAATACCAATTCTGATTTTTTTTTTCCAAAAGCATGCTATAAGTACATTGGCTGTAGCATCTGTCGCCTACGGCCAATGTACTTATAGCATGCTTTTGGAAAAAAAATTAAAATTGGTATTTCGGCCTCAGACAAGAAATCAAAAGCGATGCCTACGGCAACCAGTGGTCTCGGGCTATTTGCCGTGATTGGGCCCGACCGGACTCGACGTTCCTTTACGTCACGGTTCGAACGAGATAGAACGGGATTTGGCCGTACCGTAGTCCAAACAAGGACATTGTAGGGCCAAATCACATTGAATCTCGTTCTATCTCGTTCGAATCGTGACGTAAAGGAACGCCGGGTCCGGTCGGGCCCAATCACGGCAAATAGCCTGGGACCACCGGTTGCCGTAGGCATTACTTTTGATTGCTTGTCTGAGTCCGAAATACCAATTCTGATTTTTTTTTTCCAAAAGCATGCTATAAGTACATTGGCTGTAGCATCTGTCGCCTACGGCCAATGTACTTATAGCATGCTTTTGGAAAAAAAATTAAAATTGGTATTTCGGCCTCAGACAAGAAATCAAAAGCGATGCCTACGGCAACCAGTGGTCTCGGGCTATTTGCCGTGATTGGGCCCGACCGGACTCGACGTTCCTTTACGTCACGGTTCGAACGAGATAGAACGGGATTTGGCCGTACCGTAGTCCAAACAAGGACATTGTAGGGCCAAATCACATTGAATCTCGTTCTATCTCGTTCGAATCGTGACGTAAAGGAACGCCGGGTCCGGTCGGGCCCAATCACGGCAAATAGCCTGGGACCACCGGTTGCCGTAGGCATTACTTTTGATTGCTTGTCTGAGTCCGAAATACCAATTCTGATTTTTTTTTTCCAAAAGCATGCTATAAGTACATTGGCTGTAGCATCTGTCGCCTACGGCCAATGTACTTATAGCATGCTTTTGGAAAAAAAATTAAAATTGGTATTTCGGCCTCAGACAAGAAATCAAAAGCGATGCCTACGGCAACCAGTGGTCTCGGGCTATTTGCCGTGATTGGGCCCGACCGGACTCGACGTTCCTTTACGTCACGGTTCGAACGAGATAGAACGGGATTTGGCCGTACCGTAGTCCAAACAAGGACATTGTAGGGCCAAATCACATTGAATCTCGTTCTATCTCGTTCGAATCGTGACGTAAAGGAACGCCGGGTCCGGTCGGGCCCAATCACGGCAAATAGCCTGGGACCACCGGTTGCCGTAGGCATTACTTTTGATTGCTTGTCTGAGTCCGAAATACCAATTCTGATTTTTTTTTTCCAAAAGCATGCTATAAGTACATTGGCTGTAGCATCTGTCGCCTACGGCCAATGTACTTATAGCATGCTTTTGGAAAAAAAATTAAAATTGGTATTTCGGCCTCAGACAAGAAATCAAAAGCGATGCCTACGGCAACCAGTGGTCTCGGGCTATTTGCCGTGATTGGGCCCGACCGGACTCGACGTTCCTTTACGTCACGGTTCGAACGAGATAGAACGGGATTTGGCCGTACCGTAGTCCAAACAAGGACATTGTAGGGCCAAATCACATTGAATCTCGTTCTATCTCGTTCGAATCGTGACGTAAAGGAACGCCGGGTCCGGTCGGGCCCAATCACGGCAAATAGCCTGGGACCACCGGTTGCCGTAGGCATTACTTTTGATTGCTTGTCTGAGTCCGAAATACCAATTCTGATTTTTTTTTTCCAAAAGCATGCTATAAGTACATTGGCTGTAGCATCTGTCGCCTACGGCCAATGTACTTATAGCATGCTTTTGGAAAAAAAATTAAAATTGGTATTTCGGCCTCAGACAAGAAATCAAAAGCGATGCCTACGGCAACCAGTGGTCTCGGGCTATTTGCCGTGATTGGGCCCGACCGGACTCGACGTTCCTTTACGTCACGGTTCGAACGAGATAGAACGGGATTTGGCCGTACCGTAGTCCAAACAAGGACATTGTAGGGCCAAATCACATTGAATCTCGTTCTATCTCGTTCGAATCGTGACGTAAAGGAACGCCGGGTCCGGTCGGGCCCAATCACGGCAAATAGCCTGGGACCACCGGTTGCCGTAGGCATTACTTTTGATTGCTTGTCTGAGTCCGAAATACCAATTCTGATTTTTTTTTTCCAAAAGCATGCTATAAGTACATTGGCTGTAGCATCTGTCGCCTACGGCCAATGTACTTATAGCATGCTTTTGGAAAAAAAATTAAAATTGGTATTTCGGCCTCAGACAAGAAATCAAAAGCGATGCCTACGGCAACCAGTGGTCTCGGGCTATTTGCCGTGATTGGGCCCGACCGGACTCGACGTTCCTTTACGTCACGGTTCGAACGAGATAGAACGGGATTTGGCCGTACCGTAGTCCAAACAAGGACATTGTAGGGCCAAATCACATTGAATCTCGTTCTATCTCGTTCGAATCGTGACGTAAAGGAACGCCGGGTCCGGTCGGGCCCAATCACGGCAAATAGCCTGGGACCACCGGTTGCCGTAGGCATTACTTTTGATTGCTTGTCTGAGTCCGAAATACCAATTCTGATTTTTTTTTTCCAAAAGCATGCTATAAGTACATTGGCTGTAGCATCTGTCGCCTACGGCCAATGTACTTATAGCATGCTTTTGGAAAAAAAATTAAAATTGGTATTTCGGCCTCAGACAAGAAATCAAAAGCGATGCCTACGGCAACCAGTGGTCTCGGGCTATTTGCCGTGATTGGGCCCGACCGGACTCGACGTTCCTTTACGTCACGGTTCGAACGAGATAGAACGGGATTTGGCCGTACCGTAGTCCAAACAAGGACATTGTAGGGCCAAATCACATTGAATCTCGTTCTATCTCGTTCGAATCGTGACGTAAAGGAACGCCGGGTCCGGTCGGGCCCAATCACGGCAAATAGCCTGGGACCACCGGTTGCCGTAGGCATTACTTTTGATTGCTTGTCTGAGTCCGAAATACCAATTCTGATTTTTTTTTTCCAAAAGCATGCTATAAGTACATTGGCTGTAGCATCTGTCGCCTACGGCCAATGTACTTATAGCATGCTTTTGGAAAAAAAATTAAAATTGGTATTTCGGCCTCAGACAAGAAATCAAAAGCGATGCCTACGGCAACCAGTGGTCTCGGGCTATTTGCCGTGATTGGGCCCGACCGGACTCGACGTTCCTTTACGTCACGGTTCGAACGAGATAGAACGGGATTTGGCCGTACCGTAGTCCAAACAAGGACATTGTAGGGCCAAATCACATTGAATCTCGTTCTATCTCGTTCGAATCGTGACGTAAAGGAACGCCGGGTCCGGTCGGGCCCAATCACGGCAAATAGCCTGGGACCACCGGTTGCCGTAGGCATTACTTTTGATTGCTTGTCTGAGTCCGAAATACCAATTCTGATTTTTTTTTTCCAAAAGCATGCTATAAGTACATTGGCTGTAGCATCTGTCGCCTACGGCCAATGTACTTATAGCATGCTTTTGGAAAAAAAATTAAAATTGGTATTTCGGCCTCAGACAAGAAATCAAAAGCGATGCCTACGGCAACCAGTGGTCTCGGGCTATTTGCCGTGATTGGGCCCGACCGGACTCGACGTTCCTTTACGTCACGGTTCGAACGAGATAGAACGGGATTTGGCCGTACCGTAGTCCAAACAAGGACATTGTAGGGCCAAATCACATTGAATCTCGTTCTATCTCGTTCGAATCGTGACGTAAAGGAACGCCGGGTCCGGTCGGGCCCAATCACGGCAAATAGCCTGGGACCACCGGTTGCCGTAGGCATTACTTTTGATTGCTTGTCTGAGTCCGAAATACCAATTCTGATTTTTTTTTTTCCAAAAGCATGCTATAAGTACATTGGCTGTAGCATCTGTCGCCTACGGCCAATGTACTTATAGCATGCTTTTGGAAAAAAAATTAAAATTGGTATTTCGGCCTCAGACAAGAAATCAAAAGCGATGCCTACGGCAACCAGTGGTCTCGGGCTATTTGCCGTGATTGGGCCCGACCGGACTCGACGTTCCTTTACGTCACGGTTCGAACGAGATAGAACGGGATTTGGCCGTACCGTAGTCCAAACAAGGACATTGTAGGGCCAAATCACATTGAATCTCGTTCTATCTCGTTCGAATCGTGACGTAAAGGAACGCCGGGTCCGGTCGGGCCCAATCACGGCAAATAGCCTGGGACCACCGGTTGCCGTAGGCATTACTTTTGATTGCTTGTCTGAGTCCGAAATACCAATTCTGATTTTTTTTTTCCAAAAGCATGCTATAAGTACATTGGCTGTAGCATCTGTCGCCTACGGCCAATGTACTTATAGCATGCTTTTGGAAAAAAAAATTAAAATTGGTATTTCGGCCTCAGACAAGAAATCAAAAGCGATGCCTACGGCAACCAGTGGTCTCGGGCTATTTGCCGTGATTGGGCCCGACCGGACTCGACGTTCCTTTACGTCACGGTTCGAACGAGATAGAACGGGATTTGGCCGTACCGTAGTCCAAACAAGGACATTGTAGGGCCAAATCACATTGAATCTCGTTCTATCTCGTTCGAATCGTGACGTAAAGGAACGCCGGGTCCGGTCGGGCCCAATCACGGCAAATAGCCTGGGACCACCGGTTGCCGTAGGCATTACTTTTGATTGCTTGTCTGAGTCCGAAATACCAATTCTGATTTTTTTTTTCCAAAAGCATGCTATAAGTACATTGGCTGTAGCATCTGTCGCCTACGGCCAATGTACTTATAGCATGCTTTTGGAAAAAAAATTAAAATTGGTATTTCGGCCTCAGACAAGAAATCAAAAGCGATGCCTACGGCAACCAGTGGTCTCGGGCTATTTGCCGTGATTGGGCCCGACCGGACTCGACGTTCCTTTACGTCACGGTTCGAACGAGATAGAACGGGATTTGGCCGTACCGTAGTCCAAACAAGGACATTGTAGGGCCAAATCACATTGAATCTCGTTCTATCTCGTTCGAATCGTGACGTAAAGGAACGCCGGGTCCGGTCGGGCCCAATCACGGCAAATAGCCTGGGACCACCGCTTGCCGTAGGCATTACTTTTGATTGCTTGTCTGAGTCCGAAATACCAATTCTGATTTTTTTTTTCCAAAAGCATGCTATAAGTACATTGGCTGTAGCATCTGTCGCCTACGGCCAATGTACTTATAGCATGCTTTTGGAAAAAAAATTAAAATTGGTATTTCGGCCTCAGACAAGAAATCAAAAGCGATGCCTACGGCAACCAGTGGTCTCGGGCTATTTGCCGTGATTGGGCCCGACCGGACTCGACGTTCCTTTACGTCACGGTTCGAACGAGATAGAACGGGATTTGGCCGTACCGTAGTCCAAACAAGGACATTGTAGGGCCAAATCACATTGAATCTCGTTCTATCTCGTTCGAATCGTGACGTAAAGGAACGCCGGGTCCGGTCGGGCCCAATCACGGCAAATAGCCTGGGACCACCGGTTGCCGTAGGCATTACTTTTGATTGCTTGTCTGAGTCCGAAATACCAATTCTGATTTTTTTTTTCCAAAAGCATGCTATAAGTACATTGGCTGTAGCATCTGTCGCCTACGGCCAATGTACTTATAGCATGCTTTTGGAAAAAAAATTAAAATTGGTATTTCGGCCTCAGACAAGAAATCAAAAGCGATGCCTACGGCAACCAGTGGTCTCGGGCTATTTGCCGTGATTGGGCCCGACCGGACTCGACGTTCCTTTACGTCACGGTTCGAACGAGATAGAACGGGATTTGGCCGTACCGTAGTCCAAACAAGGACATTGTAGGGCCAAATCACATTGAATCTCGTTCTATCTCGTTCGAATCGTGACGTAAAGGAACGCCGGGTCCGGTCGGGCCCAATCACGGCAAATAGCCTGGGACCACCGGTTGCCGTAGGCATTACTTTTGATTGCTTGTCTGAGTCCGAAATACCAATTCTGATTTTTTTTTTCCAAAAGCATGCTATAAGTACATTGGCTGTAGCATCTGTCGCCTACGGCCAATGTACTTATAGCATGCTTTTGGAAAAAAAATTAAAATTGGTATTTCGGCCTCAGACAAGAAATCAAAAGCGATGCCTACGGCAACCAGTGGTCTCGGGCTATTTGCCGTGATTGGGCCCGACCGGACTCGACGTTCCTTTACGTCACGGTTCGAACGAGATAGAACGGGATTTGGCCGTACCGTAGTCCAAACAAGGACATTGTAGGGCCAAATCACATTGAATCTCGTTCTATCTCGTTCGAATCGTGACGTAAAGGAACGCCGGGTCCGGTCGGGCCCAATCACGGCAAATAGCCTGGGACCACCGGTTGCCGTAGGCATTACTTTTGATTGCTTGTCTGAGTCCGAAATACCAATTCTGATTTTTTTTTTCCAAAAGCATGCTATAAGTACATTGGCTGTAGCATCTGTCGCCTACGGCCAATGTACTTATAGCATGCTTTTGGAAAAAAAATTAAAATTGGTATTTCGGCCTCAGACAAGAAATCAAAAGCGATGCCTACGGCAACCAGTGGTCTCGGGCTATTTGCCGTGATTGGGCCCGACCGGACTCGACGTTCCTTTACGTCACGGTTCGAACGAGATAGAACGGGATTTGGCCGTACCGTAGTCCAAACAAGGACATTGTAGGGCCAAATCACATTGAATCTCGTTCTATCTCGTTCGAATCGTGACGTAAAGGAACGCCGGGTCCGGTCGGGCCCAATCACGGCAAATAGCCTGGGACCACCGGTTGCCGTAGGCATTACTTTTGATTGCTTGTCTGAGTCCGAAATACCAATTCTGATTTTTTTTTTCCAAAAGCATGCTATAAGTACATTGGCTGTAGCATCTGTCGCCTACGGCCAATGTACTTATAGCATGCTTTTGGAAAAAAAATTAAAATTGGTATTTCGGCCTCAGACAAGAAATCAAAAGCGATGCCTACGGCAACCAGTGGTCTCGGGCTATTTGCCGTGATTGGGCCCGACCGGACTCGACGTTCCTTTACGTCACGGTTCGAACGAGATAGAACGGGATTTGGCCGTACCGTAGTCCAAACAAGGACATTGTAGGGCCAAATCACATTGAATCTCGTTCTATCTCGTTCGAATCGTGACGTAAAGGAACGCCGGGTCCGGTCGGGCCCAATCACGGCAAATAGCCTGGGACCACCGGTTGCCGTAGGCATTACTTTTGATTGCTTGTCTGAGTCCGAAATACCAATTCTGATTTTTTTTTTCCAAAAGCATGCTATAAGTACATTGGCTGTAGCATCTGTCGCCTACGGCCAATGTACTTATAGCATGCTTTTGGAAAAAAAATTAAAATTGGTATTTCGGCCTCAGACAAGAAATCAAAAGCGATGCCTACGGCAACCAGTGGTCTCGGGCTATTTGCCGTGATTGGGCCCGACCGGACTCGACGTTCCTTTACGTCACGGTTCGAACGAGATAGAACGGGATTTGGCCGTACCGTAGTCCAAACAAGGACATTGTAGGGCCAAATCACATTGAATCTCGTTCTATCTCGTTCGAATCGTGACGTAAAGGAACGCCGGGTCCGGTCGGGCCCAATCACGGCAAATAGCCTGGGACCGGTTGCCGTAGGCATTACTTTTGATTGCTTGTCTGAGTCCGAAATACCAATTCTGATTTTTTTTTCCAAAAGCATGCTATAAGTACATTGGCTGTAGCATCTGTCGCCTACGGCCAATGTACTTATAGCATGCTTTTGGAAAAAAAATTAAAATTGGTATTTCGGCCTCAGACAAGAAATCAAAAGCGATGCCTACGGCAACCAGTGGTCTCGGGCTATTTGCCGTGATTGGGCCCGACCGGACTCGACGTTCCTTTACGTCACGGTTCGAACGAGATAGAACGGGATTTGGCCGTACCGTAGTCCAAGCAAGGACATTGTAGGGCCAAATCACATTGAATCTCGTTCTATCTCGTTCGAATCGTGACGTAAAGGAACGCCGGGTCCGGTCGGGCCCAATCACGGCAAATAGCCTGGGACCACCGGTTGCCGTAGGCATTACTTTTGATTGCTTGTCTGAGTCCGAAATACCAATTCTGATTTTTTTTCCAAAAGCATGCTATAAGTACATTGGCTGTAGCATCTGTCGCCTACGGCCAATGTACTTATAGCATGCTTTTGGAAAAAAATTAAAATTGGTATTTCGGCCTCAGACAAGAAATCAAAAGCGATGCCTACGGCAACCAGTGGTCTCGGGCTATTTGCCGTGATTGGGCCCGACCGGACTCGACGTTCCTTTACGTCACGGTTCGAACGAGATAGAACGGGATTTGGCCGTACCGTAGTCCAAACAAGGACATTGTAGGGCCAAATCACGTTGAATCTCGTTCTATCTCGTTCGAATCGTGACGTAAAGGAACGCCGGGTCCGGTCGGGCCCAATCACGGCAAATAGCCTGGGACCACCGGTTGCCGTAGGCATTGCTTTTGATTGCTTGTCTGAGTCCGAAATACCAATTCTGATTTTTTTTCCAAAAGCATGCTATAAGTACATTGGCTGTAGCATCTGTCGCCTACGGCCAATGTACTTATAGCATGCTTTTGGAAAAAAAATTAAAATTGGTATTTCGGCCTCAGACAAGAAATCAAAAGCGATGCCTACGGCAACCAGTGGTCTCGGGCTATTTGCCGTGATTGGGCCCGACCGGACTCGACGTTCCTTTACGTCACGGTTCGAACGAGATAGAACGGGATTTGGCCGTACCGTAGTCCAAACAAGGACATTGTAGGGCCAAATCACATTGAATCTCGTTCTATCTCGTTCGAATCGTGACGTAAAGGAACGCCGGGTCCGGTCGGGCCCAATCACGGCAAATAGCCTGGGACCACCGTTGCCGTAGGCATTACTTTGATTGCTTGTCTGAGTCCGAAATACCAATTCTGATTTTTTTTCCAAAAGCATGCTATAAGTACATTGGCTGTAGCATCTGTCGCCTACGGCCAATGTACTTATAGCATGCTTTTGGAAAAAAAATTAAAATTGGTATTTCGGCCTCAGACAAGAAATCAAAAGCGATGCCTACGGCAACCAGTGGTCTCGGGCTATTTGCCGTGATTGGGCCCGACCGGACTCGACGTTCCTTTACGTCACGGTTCGAACGAGATAGAACGGGATTTGGCCGTACCGTAGTCCAAACAAGGACATTGTAGGCCAAATCACATTGAATCTCGTTCTATCTCGTTCGAATCGTGACGTAAAGGAACGCCGGGTCCGGTCGGGCCCAATCACGGCAAATAGCCTGGGACCACCGGTTGCCGTAGGCATTACTTTTGATTGCTTGTCTGAGTCCGAAATACCAATTCTGATTTTTTTTTCCAAAAGCATGCTATAAGTACATTGGCTGTAGCATCTGTCGCCTACGGCCAATGTACTTATAGCATGCTTTGGAAAAAAAATTAAAATTGGTATTTCGGCCTCAGACAAGAAATCAAAAGCGATGCCTACGGCAACCAGTGGTCTCGGGCTATTTGCCGTGATTGGGCCCGACCGGACTCGACGTTCCTTTACGTCACGGTTCGAACGAGATAGAACGGGATTTGGCCGTACCGTAGTCCAAGCAAGGACATTGTAGGGCCAAATCACATTGAATCTCGTTCTATCTCGTTCGAATCGTGACGTAAAGGAACGCCGGGTCGGTCGGGCCCAATCACGGCAAATAGCCTGGGACCACCGGTTGCCGTAGGCATTACTTTTGATTGCTTGTCTGAGTCCGAAATACCAATTCTGATTTTTTTTTCCAAAAGCATGCTATAAGTACATTGGCTGTAGCATCTGTCGCCTACGGCCAATGTACTTATAGCATGCTTTTGGAAAAAAAATTAAAATTGGTATTTCGGCCTCAGACAAGAAATCAAAAGCGATGCCTACGGCAACCAGTGGTCTCGGGCTATTTGCCGTGATTGGGCCCGACCGGACTCGACGTTCCTTTACGTCACGGTTCGAACGAGATAGAACGGATTTGGCCGTACCGTAGTCCAAGCAAGGACATTGTAGGGCCAAATCACATTGAATCTCGTTCTATCTCGTTCGAATCGTGACGTAAAGGAACGCCGGGTCCGGTCGGGCCCAATCACGGCAAATAGCCTGGGACCACCGGTTGCCGTAGGCATTACTTTTGATTGCTTGTCTGAGTCCGAAATACCAATTCTGATTTTTTTTCCAAAGCATGCTATAAGTACATTGGCTGTAGCATCTGTCGCCTACGGCCAATGTACTTATAGCATGCTTTGGAAAAAAAATTAAAATTGGTATTTCGGCCTCAGACAAGAAATCAAAAGCGATGCCTACGGCAACCAGTGGTCTCGGGCTATTTGCCGTGATTGGGCCCGACCGGACTCGACGTTCCTTTACGTCACGGTTCGAACGAGATAGAACGGGATTTGGCCGTACCGTAGTCCAAACAAGGACATTGTAGGGCCAAATCACGTTGAATCTCGTTCTATCTCGTTCGAATCGTGACGTAAAGGAACGCCGGTCCGGTCGGGCCCAATCACGGCAAATAGCCTGGGACCACCGGTTGCCGTAGGCATTGCTTTTGATTGCTTGTCTGAGTCCGAAATACCAATTCTGATTTTTTTTTCCAAAAGCATGCTATAAGTACATTGGCTGTAGCATCTGTCGCCTACGGCCAATGTACTTATAGCATGCTTTTGGAAAAAAAATTAAAATTGGTATTTCGGCCTCAGACAAGAAATCAAAAGCGATGCCTACGGCAACCAGTGGTCTCGGGCTATTTGCCGTGATTGGGCCCGACCGGACTCGACGTTCCTTTACGTCACGGTTCGAACGAGATAGAACGGGATTTGGCCGTACCGTAGTCCAAACAAGGACATTGTAGGGCCAAATCACATTGAATCTCGTTCTATCTCGTTCGAATCGTGACGTAAAGGAACGCGGGTCCGGTCGGGCCCAATCACGGCAAATAGCCTGGGACCACCGTTGCCGTAGGCATTACTTTTGATTGCTTGTCTGAGTCCGAAATACCAATTCTGATTTTTTTTTCCAAAAGCATGCTATAAGTACATTGGCTGTAGCATCTGTCGCCTACGGCCAATGTACTTATAGCATGCTTTTGGAAAAAAAATTAAATTGGTATTTCGGCCTCAGACAAGAAATCAAAAGCGATGCCTACGGCAACCAGTGGTCTCGGGCTATTTGCCGTGATTGGGCCCGACGGACTCGACGTTCCTTTACGTCACGTTCGAACGAGATAGAACGGGATTTGGCCGTACCGTAGTCCAAGCAAGGACATTGTAGGGCCAAATCACATTGAATCTCGTTCTATCTCGTTCGAATCGTGACGTAAAGGAACGCCGGGTCCGGTCGGGCCCAATCACGGCAAATAGCCTGGGACCACCGGTTGCCGTAGGCATTACTTTTGATTGCTTGTCTGAGTCCGAAATACCAATTCTGATTTTTTTTTCCAAAAGCATGCTATAAGTACATTGGCTGTAGCATCTGTCGCCTACGGCCAATGTACTTATAGCATGCTTTGGAAAAAAAATTAAAATTGGTATTTCGGCCTCAGACAAGAAATCAAAAGCGATGCCTACGGCAACCAGTGGTCTCGGGCTATTTGCCGTGATTGGGCCCGACCGGACTCGACGTTCCTTTACGTCACGGTTCGAACGAGATAGAACGGGATTTGGCCGTACCGTAGTCCAAGCAAGGACATTGTAGGGCCAAATCACATTGAATCTCGTTCTATCTCGTTCGAATCGTGACGTAAAGGAACGCCGGGTCCGGTCGGGCCCAATCACGGCCAAATAGCCTGGGACCACCGGTTGCCGTAGGCATTACTTTTGATTGCTTGTCTGAGTCCGAAATACCAATTCTGATTTTTTTTTCCAAAAGCATGCTATAAGTACATTGGCTGTAGCATCTGTCGCCTACGGCCAATGTACTTATAGCATGCTTTTGGAAAAAAATTAAAATTGGTATTTCGGCCTCAGACAAGAAATCAAAAGCGATGCCTACGGCAACCAGTGGTCTCGGGCTATTTGCCGTGATTGGGCCCGACCGGACTCGACGTTCCTTTACGTCACGGTTCGAACGAGATAGAACGGGATTTGGCCGTACCGTAGTCCAAGCAAGGGACATTGTAGGGCCAAATCACATTGAATCTCGTTCTATCTCGTTCGAATCGTGACGTAAAGGAACGCCGGGTCCGGTCGGCCCAATCACGGCAAATAGCCTGGGACCACCGGTTGCCGTAGGCATTACTTTTGATTGCTTGTCTGAGTCCGAAATACCAATTCTGATTTTTTTTTCCAAAAGCATGCTATAAGTACATTGGCTGTAGCATCTGTCGCCTACGGCCAATGTACTTATAGCATGCTTTTGGAAAAAAAATTAAATTGGTATTTCGGCCTCAGACAAGAAATCAAAAGCGATGCCTACGGCAACCAGTGGTCTCGGGCTATTTGCCGTGATTGGGCCCGACCGGACTCGACGTTCCTTTCGTCACGGTTCGAACGAGATAGAACGGGATTTGGCCGTACCGTAGTCCAAACAAGGACATTGTAGGGCCAAATCACGTTGAATCTCGTTCTATCTCGTTCGAATCGTGACGTAAAGGAACGCCGGGTCCGGTCGGGCCCAATCACGGCAAATAGCCTGGACCACCGGTTGCCGTAGGCATTACTTTTGATTGCTTGTCTGAGTCCGAAATACCAATTCTGATTTTTTTTCCAAAAGCATGCTATAAGTACATTGGCTGTAGCATCTGTCGCCTACGGCCAATGTACTTATAGCATGCTTTTGGAAAAAAAATTAAAATTGGTATTTCGGCCTCAGACAAGAAATCAAAAGCGATGCCTACGGCAACCAGTGGTCTCGGGCTATTTGCCGTGATTGGGCCCGACCGGACTCGACGTTCCTTTACGTCACGGTTCGAACGAGATAGAACGGGATTTGGCCGTACCGTAGTCCAAACAAGGACATTGTAGGGCCAAATCACATTGAATCTCGTTCTATCTCGTTCGAATCGTGACGTAAAGGAACGCCGGGTCGGTCGGGCCCAATCACGGCAAATAGCCTGGGACCACCGGTTGCCGTAGGCATTACTTTTGATTGCTTGTCTGAGTCCGAAATACCAATTCTGATTTTTTTTCCAAAAAGCATGCTATAAGTACATTGGCTGTAGCATCTGTCGCCTACGGCCAATGTACTTATAGCATGCTTTTGGAAAAAAAATTAAAATTGGTATTTCGGCCTCAGACAAGAAATCAAAAGCGATGCCTACGGCAACCAGTGGTCTCGGGCTATTTGCCGTGATTGGGCCCGACCGACTCGACGTTCCTTTACGTCACGGTTCGAACGAGATAGAACGGGATTTGGCCGTACCGTAGTCCAAGACAAGGACATTGTAGGGCCAAATCACATTGAATCTCGTTCTATCTCGTTCGAATCGTGACGTAAAGGAACGCCGGGTCCGGTCGGGCCCAATCACGGCAAATAGCCTGGGACCACCGGTTGCCGTAGGCATTACTTTTGATTGCTTGTCTGAGTCCGAAATACCAATTCTGATTTTTTTTTCAAAAGCATGCTATAAGTACATTGGCTGTAGCATCTGTCGCCTACGGCCAATGTACTTATAGCATGCTTTTGGAAAAAAAATTAAAATTGGTATTTCGGCCTCAGACAAGAAATCAAAAGCGATGCCTACGGCAACCAGTGGTCTCGGGCTATTTGCCGTGATTGGGCCCGACCGGACTCGACGTTTCCTTTACGTCACGGTTCGAACGAGATAGAACGGGATTTGGCCGTACCGTAGTCCAAACAAGGACATTGTAGGGCCAAATCACATTGAATCTCGTTCTATCTCGTTCGAATCGTGACGTAAAGGAACGCCGGGTCCGGTCGGGCCCAATCACGGCAAATAGCCTGGGACCACCGGTTGCCGTAGGCATTACTTTTGATTGCTTGTCTGAGTCCGAATACCATTCTGATTTTTTTTTCCAAAAGCATGCTATAAGTACATTGGCTGTAGCATCTGTCGCCTACGGCCAATGTACTTATAGCATGCTTTTGGAAAAAAAATTAAAATTGGTATTTCGGCCTCAGACAAGAAATCAAAAGCGATGCCTACGGCAACCAGTGGTCTCGGGCTATTTGCCGTGATTGGGCCCGACCGGACTCGACGTTCCTTTACGTCACGGTTCGAACGAGATAGAACGGGATTTGGCCGTACCGTAGTCCAAACAAGGACATTGTAGGGCCAAATCACATTGAATCTCGTTCTATCTCGTTCGAATCGTGACGTAAAGGAACGCCGGGTCCGGTCGGGCCCAATCACGGCAAATAGCCTGGGACCACCGGTTGCCGTAGGCATTACTTTTGATTGCTTGTCTGAGTCCGAAATACAATTCTGATTTTTTTTTCCAAAAGCATGCTATAAGTACATTGGCTGTAGCATCTGTCGCCTACGGCCAATGTACTTATAGCATGCTTTTGGAAAAAAAATTAAAATTGTATTTCGGCCTCAGACAAGAAATCAAAAGCGATGCCTACGGCAACCAGTGGTCTCGGGCTATTTGCCGTGATTGGGCCCGACCGGACTCGACGTTCCTTTACGTCACGGTTCGAACGAGATAGAACGGGATTTGGCCGTACCTTAGTCCAAACAAGGACATTGTAGGGCCAAATCACATTGAATCTCGTTCTATCTCGTTCGAATCGTGACGTAAAGAACATCACTATGT